>LWMK02000148.1:138067-165434 GCA_001693075.2 Taenia saginata
TCGCAGGGTAAGAAAAAAAGAAGACAGTAGAAGTTGACAATACCCCCGCCACCGCAGCACAGTACCACCAACCCCACCCAGATTCACCATCAGTCAACAGCAGCACCGACAGGGCAGCAACAACAGCAGCGCCACCTTCACAGCCACTGCTGCTAACACAACAACTGCAGCACCCAGCGCCAGCAGCGGCAGCCACCGGGCTCGGCTCAACAACAATGCAGGAACGTGTAATGATCCTTCCGCAGGTTCACCTACGGAAACCTTGTTACGACTTTTACTTCCTCTAAATGATCAAGTTCGGTCGTCTTCTCAGCGCCCGTCGGGCTATGACCTCTCGGCCACCGCCGCAATGACGCCAATCCGAGGACCTTACTAAACCATTCAATCGGTAGTAGCGACGGGCGGTGTGTACAAAGGGCAGGGACGTAATCAGCGCAAGCTTATGACTTACACTTACTAGGAATCCCTCGTTCACGGGGAACAATTCCAAGCCCCGATCCCTGTCACGACGGTGATTGACCAGTTTGCCCAACCCTTTCGGGCCAGAAGGCCTGACTCGCTGACACCGTCATTGTAGCGCGCGTGCGGCCCCGGACATCTAAGGGCATCACAGACCTGTTATTGCTCTATTTCGTGCGGCTTCTCCCGCTTGTCCCTCTAAGAAGTAGGCATTCGCGCCACACCCGGAGGCCAACGCCAGACTAACCGGCCACGAGCGCCGCACCCAACCCCACACCTCCACCACAATCCACTCGCCCACCCGCACCATCCCCACCCCACCGCCCTCACCACCACCGCCACCGCCACCACCACCACCTCACCCGGCCAGCCAGCCAGCCAGCCAGCTAGATGAGGCGCTGAAGAAGGAGGAGGAGGAGGTGGAGGAGAAGCAGGAGGAGGAGGCGCTGGAGAGCACTCGAGCGGAGAAGCGGAGAGGAGAGCCGCTGCCACGTCCTCGTGACAGGTGGTGTCATCCAGCGTCACCTACGCAGGCGCAGTGGACAAACGCACTAATTAGCAGGCTGGAGTCTCGTTCGTTATCGGAATTAACCAGACAAATCGCTCCACCAACTAAGAACGGCCATGCACCACCAACCACCAAATCAAGAAAGAGCTCTCAATCTGTCAATCCTCACAGTGTCCGGCCCGGGTGAGTTTTCCCGTGTTGAGTCAAATTAAGCCGCAGGCTCCACTCCTGGTGGTGCCCTTCCGTCAATTCCTTTAAGTTTCAGCTTTGCAACCATACTTCCCCCGGAACCCAAACACTTAAAGGTTTCCCGGGGACTGCCCGTGGGGAAGGTAACACTACTACCACCACGGATCGTCAGTTGGCATCGTTTATGGTCAGAACTAGGACGGTATCTGATCGTCTTCGAGCCTCTGACTTTCGCTCATGGCCAATGAAAACATGCTTGACGAATGCTTTCGCTTTAGTCTGTCTGGCTACGGTCCATGAATTTCACCTCTAGCGCAGCCATACAAACGTCCCCGCCCGTCTCTTTTGATCATTACCTCGGATCCGAAAACCAACGAAATAGAGCCGAAGTCCTATTCCATTATTCCATGCAAAACTTTTCAGGCAACATCGGCCTGATTTGAGCACTCAAATTTGTTCAAAGTAAACGTGCCATCCGCCCGCAGACACCTTTTTAAGGGCATCCAAAGGCATGCAAACGAGCCGACAGACTCCACAGCGTGTGCAGAGCGCTGCCCAACATCCATCCACACCTGCAGCTGCTACACCACAGACATGGCTCAAAGGTGACACCGTCGCCTTGCCAGCTTGACACGACAGTGCTTCTTCATGGCCACGGCAACACAATCCCCGCCAACACACACTGCACGCAAGCAGTAGCAGTGCAGCACCGCACCAACCAGCCCAGCCAGCAAGCAAACCACCTGGCCGTCCCGCCAACCAACCGCCTAGCCAGCCAGCCAGCCAGCCAGCCAGCCAGCCAGCCAGCCGGCCAACTACCTGACAATGCCAGCAGCAGTGGCGACAACGACCAACCAGCTCCCCTGCCAACCCACCAGCCGACCCGTGCTCACCACACGCCCGCACGCAGACCGTGCGCCGACGCAACCGCGCACCGTTGACCACACACCGACCGCTCAGTTACCAGCAGGCAACAATGCTACCGAGATCCAACTACGAGCTTTTTAACTGCAGCAACTTTAATATACGCTATTGGAGCTGGAGTTACCGCGGCTGCTGGCACCAGACTTGCCCTCCAATTGATCCTCGTGAAAGGATTTAGAGTCCACTCATTCCGATTACGGAGCCCCTCGAGGGAGTCCCGCACCGGTATTTCTCGTCACCACCTCCCCGTGCCGGGAATGGGCAATCTGCGCGCCTGCTGCCTCCCTTGGAAGTGGTAGCCGTTTCTCAGGCTCCCTCTCCGGAATCGAACCCTGATTCCCCGTTACCCGTTATCACCATGGTAGGCAGGTCACCTACCATCGACAGTTGATAGGGCAGACATTTGAAGGACCCGTCGCCGACTCAAGGCCGACTGCGATCTGTAACAATTATCCAGAGTCACCAGAAGCGGTCTCCTCTCAACACCCGCACGCACGCCTACAGCAGTGGACTGCACACGCAACGTTCGAGCAGTTGGTTGGCTTCTGATCTAATAAGTGCACCCACACCCTGCCTACCCGCCACCACCCACACACAAGCAAGCAGCAGCAGGCTAACAGAGTCAGGGCATCGGGGCATGTATTAGCTCTAGAGTTATTACAGTTATCCATTTAACGGGTACGATCCAATAAACCATAGCTGATTTAATGAGCCATTCGCGGTTTCACCGTACTAGGGCCTGAACTGAGACATGCATGGCTTAATCTCTGAGACAAGCATATGACTACTGGCAGGATCAACCAGGTAGCTCACCACAACCCACCCAGACGGACGGGACTGCACTAGACACATATGCGATTGTGCGCGCAAACAGGTGAATGCTACGCAAGGACCAGACAGGGCAGTGACCAGCAAGACCAGGAAGAATCACCCGCCACACCCAACCACCCACTGACCACGTACGCAGCCCACCGCACAAACCCACTCTCTTTCACTAGCTTAACGCGCACCCACTTGCGCTGCATCCTGCCAGCCAGATAGGATTATGAGCGCAGCATCGACACACACGCATAAACACCACTCACGCCAGATAGACTGTCGCCAGCGTGTCCTCCTTCCACTTACCATATACTTGCAATGCTGCTGCTGCCACCGCAGCACAGCGCACAACCCCGTGACTATCTGCATGCACACAAGGGTAAGTCGTCAACCGTCGCTCGCTGAGCTGACCAACCAACCAACCAACCCACCCGCCCGCCAACCCACGCAAGACAAGCCAGTCAATTAAGCTCCTCACGGAGACCGCCCCAACTGTATGTCAGCCCACAGCACAGCACCTTCCTCATCAGCGCCACACGCGGCACAACACAACCTGCGGCTGCTACTCATCCGTGCACCGCACTGCTGGCCAACCATACGCGGAGTGGACCTCCCCATCAGTCGACAGACCGCAGACAACGACTATCTGCATGCACACACGGGTAAGTCGCCACCTGTAGCACAGCACACAACCCTGCGACTATCTGCATGCACACACGGGTAAGTCGCCACCTGTCGCTCGCTGAGCTGACTAACCAACCAACCAACCCACCCGCCATCCCACGCAAGACATGCCAGCCAATTAAGCCTCTCACGGAGACCGCCCCAACCGTACGTCAGCCCACAGCACAGCACCCTCCAAATCAGCGCCACACGCACCACAACACACAACCTGCTGCTGCTGCTGCTGCTCATGCGTGCACCGCACCGCTGGCCAACCATACGCGGAGTAGACCTCTCCATCAGTCGACAGACCGCAGACACAACCAACTGACCACCCTTGCCTCTCTGTATGGCGACAGAGGGAGAGAAGAGTGGAGAAACGGCGGCGGCGGCGGCGGCAGAGGCAGCAGCAGGAGGAAGAGCCCAGACCGGACTGGAGCCCCCCATTACCAAGCTTCCTCTTTCCCCCCCCTCCACCTGTCTGCCCGCCCGCCCACGTGCCTATCTACCCACACGCCTCCCCCCCTTCGACCGGCCCATAGGCCAGCACGGACGACCGCCCGTACACCGTAACCCACTCACTGAACAATGCACCGGTGACCTGCCGCACGAGCGCACGCGACACCAGCACTGGAAGGAAAGGGCAACAAAACGAGGCTAGCGGCGCCCCCTGCGGGACCGTACCACAGCGTACACCCCCAAATAAGTAGCCACCCCCTACTTTCACTTTTGGCCCCACTGCTTGCGGTCATGCATGCGCTTTGACCACGCGGAGCACGTGGCGCGGAGCACGTGGCTGACGGCATCAAAGAAAAGTGAAATGCCGACTACGAGTGCAAAAAAACTGCATTGAAAACACTTACAAGAAATGAAAAGACACGTGCCAAAATCTAGATGTATCTGCACACCAAAATGCAGCCGCAAACACCTGCATAAACACTGGCACGTGCGCGGCTGCACGCGCAAAAGCAGGCGCGCACGCACATGCACGTGCAGCAGCACGTGTGCACGCAGAAACGCGTGCAAACGCGCGCGCAAAAGCATACGTAAGCGAATAAGCAGAAAGGCAAAAAAAGAAGGCAAAAAAACGAAAAAAAAAGGGAAAATAGACGCAACAAAGCCAACAGCAACACGAGCAAACACGTGGCAGCCACGTGGCAGGGTGTGACGTGATGGCAGGCAACCTGGCCAGTGGGCCTGGCGGGGATCAGGGTCATGAGCCGAAGTCCACACGGCAAACGGCAGCCTCCGAGTCCATTGGTAGGCCACTGGCGTCATCATCGGGACCTGGAGATCGAGGCAGGCGTGCCACGTGGCAGGGTGAGATGTACAGCGGCGAAATTGTTTTCCTGTAATCTGATATCCACTTTTAGAATGGCCCACTTTTACGCGTTTCGTGAACTGAAAATCCCTCTCTCATTCATTGTTGATGTCGTGTTTGCTTCCAAGGCATATGAGTTCCTTACCTTCCTTACCTTCCTAGACCTACTTCTTATGCCTGTAGGTTGATTAATGAATTTGCGAGAAAGAAAAAGGAAACTTTAATTTACATGGTTTGGAGTTGCATCGAGTCGATTAGGTGGACCAATTCAGTGTGTTGGGGTTGACTGCAATGGTGACGCATAAAGCGCCTCCGAGGATATGGCATGCAAGCCTCTCGAATTTAGACTAGGTGGCAAACTTTGTCTATTCTGGTCCAGTGCAATCTAGTCTGATCCAGTCAAGTCTAGTCTCCCGCATCGTGCCGCAGTGCTTCTGCAGTGGAACTTTGGCATTGGGTAAGTTATTTTTGCATCAGTAGGTTTTTCAGTGCTGCTGCTTATTTGGTGATTGTAAGCGCATACAAGGGACATGCAAAGTAAGTACGCTAGAGCAAACGTAAAGATCGCAGCTGAGACAAAGAAGGTTCGTATTTGATGCATGTCCTCCAGTTATGGTTGAAAGAATTGTTGCCTTGCATTTCCTTGGTAGGGGAGAAGTGACATGAATGATCAGCTAAGACGGGGAAAAATTGAGAAAGAGGCGGAGAGATGATTGGCCGTGGAATTCAGATGAGAGAGGGTGGGGGAAGAGAAAATTGGAATCAAAAATGGGCACCGTAGGATGACACTGTGCAGTGCGGTGATGTAGCGTTCTTTATTTCCCTCTATCTCCCATCTATTCCCAAACCATTTCACTCACCCACTTATCTGGACGTGTGACTGTGTAAAATATGAGGAAATTGACTTGAAAAATGCAATATGACTTTTCGGGCAACAAGCACAAAGAGGCTAATCATAGTTTTCCTTTTCCATATGATTTACGCTAGATATCGAATCTGATAACATGGGAATGACACGTATGCGGAGTTGATAGTAAGGGGAGAAGGAGACGGGTTGGTAGCATAGCTTGCTCCTAATCTATACGATATCCACCTGTTTTGGATCACTAACGTCTCTAAAACGTTAACGTGGTAGGTTGGGAGTGACCAGGAGATGGTGAAGGTAGCTATGGAAGTGGAAGATGCCACAAGGCCATAGGCGAGGAGAAAACGCAAAAGGTGGGATGCACTGACGGATTACTGATTGGTAGGAACGACATCACCAAACAGGACGATTAATAGTAAACGATACAATGCGTAGAACAGCGCGTCCAACGGTTTGTTGTTTGATAAGCTAAATGGAATCAGACACGGGTTAATTAATTAGCAGCGCGTGTCGCGTGGTGTCTTTCAGTGTCATCTGGTTTGAGCTTTGGACAGCATGCATTGTACGTGGTTTGGTAGGGACAGACATTACTTGCCTTTGTGTTTCTTACCTAGACCGAATTCTGTGCATCATAGCGCATGCAAAGGAGACGAATGAGAATGAGGTGATTCATCGATTCTCATGCGCTTCGAACTAAATGAGCTGCTATGCCAAGACTGCTTGTCCTCGACTATTTAATCCTGATGTTTCCTTTTGAGAGGAAGCCTGTTAAGCATTTGGGGGGAGCAGGAGTGACGCGAGGTATAAATTGAGTGAAGAAGTTGGCGACTCTCTCCCAGCAATTGCTATGGAGCTAGAGAAGGTGCGCATCTGCTCATTAGCCCTAATCTCAGGCCATGGCCAACAGATGCCTTGCACCAGGGAGGATGATAGCGATGATCACACCTCTCCGCTGAAGGGATAGCAACACAGTTGCTGAGCTAAAAGGGACGGAAGATTAGTTAAGTGAGAAGGGTCGTAGAGGAGAGGATGGAGAAGGTTCATTGTTGGATGTCTCTGCAAAGCCCTGCGACATTTGCGTTCATTATTTCCTTCCCTCTTTCTTCCATACGGTTTTAGATTCATTCACCCATTTACCTGGCCATCCATTCGACTGAAATGTGCAGGAATTGACTTTACAGAAGGTAAACGCTCTTCTGTCAAACCGCGTACTCAAAGACGCAACCCATACTTTTGTCGTGATAAACAAATTGCACTAGGACACCAGTTGTGACAACGTCCGAATGATGCATGCAAATGAGGTAAGGAAGAAGGATGAGAAGGTATTGACACAAATTAACTCTAATTTCCACGATTTTTTTTGGACACTTTGACATCTTTAGAATGGCAAGGTTGGAGATTTTGTGGCTAAAGTGAGATTGTGATGGAGGCGGCGAAGGTGGAGGATGAAAAAGCAGACCACAGGTGAATAGATAACGAAGCTGCACTGAAGCGCTGACAAGGATTTTGATGCTTGGAATGACGACGTGGAGAAGCAAGATGCATAACAGAATACGATAGGTTACGTATGTATAGGTTTACTTAAGTCGACGAAGTTGGTAGTTGAGCCAAAGGAGACACCCTAACTCCATTCCCAGGCATAAACAGCGTTCGCAGGCTGGCACTTCTCTGATGGCAGGTCTACAAGGCAGCAGAATGAATTTCAGCATCCATTTAGTGGGCAGAAGACATTATTTGGTGAGTACGACTCAGCAGGACACACCTTCGGTTAAAATCGGCCATAATAAATCTAACTAATGCCTTGAGGAAGCATCTTGTTACTAGGTTGACTGCAGTGCAGCCGTTCATAAAGGCGAAATACAGATAGGCGCTCGGATAGGTTGTTCAGAGTTGATCCGAATCAGATGGCAAGAATGCGATACTGCTGACCTACCGATCAGTGGATTTGGGATATTCCAACTTTTGCGTGCATTTGAGCATTCAACTACTGGTGCACAACAAGCAAATGACTGGGAAATATAAGGTCTTGTGGGCAGCATGGGCAGCGTGTACATAGACATGTTATTTGACCTCTGCTCAGCCATTCTTTCAGCCAGTGTCGGAAAGCAAAGTAGGAGAGGTGTTGAGGCTTCACTGCTGTTTCCTTAGTTAGCTACTAGTCCCTTTCCCCATCTTCCATTCTCTATGGCATGACCAATTGAAGTAACAGAGATTTTCGAAAATAAGCCTCTCCTCTCATTCCATTTGACCAGCATCGTAAAGAAGCTCACTCTAACGCCACTTGCTGTTCTCACAGGTTATTTTTTAAGTTAAGCGAATCAGAAGTAAAAAAGGGAAAATACATAAGCAAATAGACTAGTGGCAATTTTGGCTAGCGCAGGAATAGGGTCACATGTTTTCGATTGCTTGAGTGTGCTATAAATAAAGCTGCTTCGGTGTGAAACAGATAGGACAACACTTAGAATGCGCCATTTGACCGGCTTGTAAATACTCAACTGATTATTTTCATATCACTACTATGATGTAAGCAGCATAGCAATGACACCTAATGGTCATTTTGTGACCTGCAATGCTTAAGACGAAATATCTATTTTGCTCCTAGATTTGTTACTTAGAAACATGTTACAATGAGCATGTCATGTGAATTTGAATGTAACTTACGAGGTCAGATGAATGTAGAATAGATTTAACAAAGACATCCGCGCTTGTTAAAATATTGAAGGTGATCTTGAGATTAAGATTCTACACTTTAGTTATTTGTTTGAGTAACCCTATTTGCACACAATTTTCACGACACGAGTGTGATGAAAATCAACAATCATTATTGTTCCTTGGCTCATAAATCAAAAGTCGCTAATGTACTGTTTACGTTACCAACTACATTTTTAATGTCAATGAGTCAATAGCTAAGCAAATGGGTGAATACTCATTGCCGTCATTGCCATAACTATCTTAGTCCTATTAGGTTGCATTATAGATCATCTGTGCTTATCTGAGCGCTTTTATCATTGGCCAAACCCGTTTTATAAGTTGCTACAAGAGCTTCCGCAGGCAATTGCTGAATGGAATGAGCTGCTATGTTTTGATTCTAATAAGTTCTCTACTGAAACCGGTAAAATGGGATGTAGCTCTATAAACCTTTGCCGTTTCAGGTTTATTGCCAAATTAAGCTCTGCGCTATCGGCCAGGTCCAAATTTTGTTGTATAACGCAAAAAATATCATAGCCGCCAGAGATAGAGGGAACAGATGAGTGTAAAAATGAGCTATTGTAGACTAAACTATGAAACGCATCACAGCTAGTGGCTTGTGCATCCTCAGTTTTCGTACCGAAATCATTTGCACTACGCTGCCGTTACTGCCAGATACTGAATGTCTTATAATTTAACCGAAATTCACAGGAGCGTAAGTAGCCCAATATTTAAGATATAGTCTTAACTTATTCTAGATTAAAGTAAAAATACGATGCAGTTCAATTTAATGCACTGTGCTTTTTTCCTCATAGCACTCTCTTTGATTAGCAGCAAGACAAAGTGTTGTGATCTAATAAAAGATTTGCCTTTTATGGCGCCGTAGCAAGCAATCAGCCAGGGTCGCAATGAAACCAGTTCCGGATCAAAACGAAGGAACTGTGGGGCGCAGCATACTTAAGCTAATATGCCATTGCTTTACATATGTACTGTTGTATGCACGCGATGATATAAGGCATTAGTCAAAATCTGCTATCACTTAGATCATCCCTGTGGTGCTAAAACGAAATGAGCAGCTCTTTCGTGGTTAGATTCTTATTCCCCTTTGCTACAAAAGCTTTTATCTATAATTCTAAAACTGATAAGCAACTCAAAATGACTGATATTCCAAAATGCCTCACAGGACTAAATATTGCAGCGATTCGTACGAAGCAATTTTACTTCGCATTGATAATTAAAATCTTGGCTATAACGAGTAAAGTCAAGTTTTTGGGTGAATTACTGTTGTTATTTTCATGCATGTAAAGCATTATAAAAAGTGATAAAGTGCAAATTATTCTCACTCGAGTTGTGGGCAAAGTAGTGCCAAGGGTGCAATTCTGGTTCCCAATTGGTCGTCAAAGAGCCCAAGCTTGGTAAATCATGCTCCCGTCAGACGTGATACAACTTGGCGGAATTCACTCCTTGAAAACATATTTTCACCATGATTTATCACTAATTAAAATTAGCCTTTAAAAAAATTTAGCTCACCATTGCCGAAGTCATGCCATTTTAGTGTAGCGATGGGTCCAGTTTACCCTGGAGGCAAAAAGCAGTTACAGCTAATGACCTTGAAAATGCTGAGCAATTAACTTAACTTAAAAACTTGTTCCACTTTACAAAATATGTAATTTGTCGTGGATTTATGTTTTTTTCAAAATAATAATTCCCTGTGCACTCACTGTTGTTTTTTAGAAGATTTGCGGCGCATTCAATTAAACACATGAGTAATCGACAATTTATGTGCACAAATGGGATGACAGCAATGTCACTGATCCACCCCTCTCAAATGTCATCTCTTCTTCAAACCTACATATGAGTCATCCTAGCTCTGCCGCAGGTATAGTTTATACTACCTATTGTTTGACAATGCTACTCCGCATTCTAGGAAGCACTATGCACGAATCTTTGCCCAAGATATGACACAGCAAATGAACGCAAACTCGAGCACATCGCACTTCTACATTTGTAAGCGTATCTACAGCATTTATTGATNACAAGTATTCTAGAAACAGAGGACCTGGAGACTGTTGGCACGGCCCGGAGGCCAGTTAACCGGCTAGTGCAATACAGCCACCCAAGTCACCGAAATCGGCAGTTCGGACAAATAAAGCATTACACAGCCCCTCTCTTCTTTCGAGCGTCGCCCCCGACGCTCCCCTTGGTCAGCCTCCCGTGTCAGCCATCACAACGCAATCAGTGCTGCGAGAAGCACCCACGAGCTAACCGTGCAAGCCATCGAGTTTCGAGCGTGTGTCTTCTTGTAGTACCATCAATTCCACGTAGTACTCGGTGCAGCAAATGCGCATATCTTAGTCCTTCTCTCCCACGATAATGCGGCCCAGTGAAATATGGGGGTACGAATCCAAGTTTTTGGACGAATGAAGGCACACACAACACATATTGTGATTCCAAGCTTTTCTGAAGCCGTGGAGGAAACGCGAGGTTGTCGTAGAACGCCAGGCAAATGGGGCGATCGGACCTCATAGGAACAAAATGCAAGCGATCCAAGTGTGCAAAGCATAAAACGATGCTATCGAATGGCATCCTGCACATTCTACATCTGTTGATACACGTCTTGACGAAGGAAGGCGAGTTGCCCAATAGCAGGAGAGAGGGAGCTTACGGCGGATGCTTGACCACAACGTCGCTGGTCCCTCTTGGCAGTTCCACTGTGCATAGGGTTCACGGCCAGTGTCGCTTCAGTTGTTAATAGCTTCCTTGTAGAACACAAGGATGAGTGGGATGCCGAAGACGGATGTCGATCTCAGCTCTTCTGTTGTGGGATGTAAGGGATTCTCCCATCCGTAGCACATGCACTTCTTTCCCACCTCCAAAGCTTGCCAGAAGCGGTATGGAGCAGAATAAAATCCATCAAAGTCGGGTTCGCTTTCCGCTGCCACCCATGTAGCGTTCCGAGACTTCCCTTGAGGCAAAAGAAGGCATATTATTGGGACAGAATACATGTAATCTAGAAACAGAGGGCTTGGGGGCTGTTGGCATGGCGCGTAGGCCGGTTAACCAACTAGTACAATATGACCACCCAAGTCACCGAAACTGGCCGTTCGAACAAACAAAGCATTACAACATTCGCATAAGTTGACTGGCCACGAATGATTGTCCATTTAACATCGTTTTCTCCATGTCAGTGGCAGTACCATTCCACTTAAATTGGTGGACCGTATGCTCGCAAAGTCATCTTTCCTTCCCGTGATTACCTAAAAGCGAAGCTTGTTAAATTAGTGGGAAAATATGCAAAACATATGTGGCATGCAGAGCACATATTTGATTGGATGTTGCTTCGCTATCCCAATTTTGAGCCTCAATCTACGTAATGTTGTGCCTCAGGTTCTTACAAACTGTCATATAACGAGCTATTGACGACCAGGCTTGCAACAACCATGTTGTTGAAATGCGCTTTGTAGATCAGAGGCGAGAGTACAATTTTTCAACCTGTTCGAGGACGAACGCGGTTCCGCCTAGGTGTGCGAGACACTCTCGCCATAGATATGCACTTACCACGCTTTTCCTATAGAGCCATGTTAAAGATGTCCGGTACCACTGTCGTCCAATGGCAGGGCAAGAATAAGGGACGAGAAGGAAAGGTAAGATTTCTTTACAAGCCCCAATAGGTTTATTCCTTCCAAAGAGGGTGTTGTAGCGTCCCGAGACTTTCTAACAAGGAGGAAAGGAAAGATTCCTCTACAAGTCTCAATAGGTTTAGTTTTTCCGAAAAGGGTGTTGTAGCATATCGAGACTTTCTTGGATGCAAAGGAAGGCATAATACCGGAGCGGAATATATGCTTAGCAAAGTGGGTGCTGAGGCTGCTGGCATGGCCCGGAGGCCGTCCCATCCAGCTAGGGCAATATAGCCACCTAAGTGACCACAACCGAAACCGGCCATCGAAAAACAAAGCATTGTGCAGTACTCCCCTCTTTTGAGCGTAGTTTCCAAGCCACTCCTCGGATATCCTTCCTCGTCAGCCATCACAACCTAGTGCTAGCCGTTGGAATTCGAGCGCATCTGAGGAGACGCTTAACCACAATGTCATGGATCTCTCTTGGAAGTTTGACTAAACTTGGAGTTTTGTCAGTTTCGGGAGCAAAATTCAGAGTAGAGCTTCTGCCAACCATTAATGTGTGTCCATTTTGACATGTTCTAACACTGGTCTCCTTATGCAGGCATGTTAGGGAAATCTTCCAAACGAAGCTTTTCCAGGTGTCACAAGGCTACTGACACTTCAGTTGTCAATACCTTTCTTGCAGGACACGAGGTGAGGCAGATGGCATTTCTGAGCCCTTCTGTTATGAACCATCAAAGATTCTTCCATTCGGGGATTCGCAGTTCTTTCGCACAGCTGCAGCTTATCACAAGCAGTGTAGATTTGGATAGAAGTCCTATAAAGTCTGGTCCGCTATCCGCTGTCAGCAATGCACCGTCTCGAGACACCCATGAAGGCGAACGAAGGCATAATACTAGTGCAAAATACATACATATATTCAGCAAGCAGAGTGAACGGGGCTACTGGCATAGCCTAGAGGCCACTGCACTAGCTAGGGGAATATGGCCATCAGAGTGACCTAAACCAAAACTAGTCATCCAAGCAAATCGGCTGTTACGAAAGTGCTGGAATTAACAAACGCTACCATGCAGTAAAAAGAGACCAGTCCACCCTGCAAAGGCAATGTGGCCAAACCAAGTAGCCGTAACCGAAACTAGGAATCAAACAAGCAGCAAGGCACCGCAATTATAGTCCAATCAGAAAAGTTGGAATTGGACACCACCTGCCTCCTTTCAAGCTTGCCAAGCGGTTCAATAAAAAACGATACACCCTTCATCGTTCCTCTTTCCCCCTGCATTGTGATATTTATGTCATTTGCATTTATTGCAAACATTCATGCTTGTTACCCATTTAATATCCACTACGTCCCTTTTGATTACCAATCTGTAGCAAGCAGTTTTGTTATATTCAAGCATATCCATCCTTTGTTTCTTCATCTCTTTGCCGCCATTTTCGAGCTTCTGCATTATTTTTCTGCTTTTTAATTTCTCTACAGCACCTCATATGTGTTGTCGACACCAAAATTACTCAACTGCTTTTCAATCTTATTCTATAGTAGAGAGTTCAATACTGTACTCTAGCATTCTTGAGTCACGACCCATTCGACTCTCACTCCACATTTCCACAGTTGGCTTTTTTGCTAACTACATTTGCTCTTCCTATCGCGTCCCATTAGCGTGGCATTTTGATGCTCACAAGGTCGTTGTCGTCCTTACCTCTAGGAGCAAAAGCCCTTCATCATGAAGTATTACAAGGAAAACACAAACCCAATCTGAAGTAAATGTGAACAAATTATTTTGCATGTAGACTTCGAAGTGATAGCACCACATAGCCTCCATTTACATACCTTCAGCTCATACAGCAATGCAACGCCAGGCATTTATTTTTGCAATAAATAGTCCCATACTTGACCATTATAAGGGTGTGAAAGCAAGCTTTAAGCAAAACTTTATTCTAATTCAACGACACAAATTTTGGTATCTAGAAGATAGTAGTTAATTTTACAACTAGTGCCTACATCAACTCACTTTTGTCCTGACAGGCAGTTGATGCGGGTCTAGCCTTACCCTTTACTTCCATCGCAGCGTGCATCAAACAACCTTAGCACGCTTAAAGACCAATCTCGTCAACTAGAGGGAAATTTCCCTGCTCTGACAGCATGGCATTTGAAAGACCAGTAGACTAAAGTAACACTAGACAAGGATAAGAGGGAATGTGGGCGCACCAAGAGATGCTGTTAAAAGCCATTCAGCTATATGACCTCCTACCACGACCTCCATCTCATCTGGCCATTTCGTTTAGCACATCATTCAACCCAGCGCAGTTACTCGGTAGTGATACTATAACTTCCACGCCAACTTACCACTTACTGGAATGACAAATGGCTGCGTAATAGAACATCTCTATCACTAATTCATACATACGTACTGCAGTTCCGTCAGCTTTTTCCCTCCTCGAAGACGAATGAAGACAGTACACTCGGGCAGAATACATACACGTGTATTTAACACCAGCAGCCCACCCCGCAAAGGCACAACAAAGGGGCAGCTAAGTGATCTCATCGCCAAAATCTGTCATCCAGCAAGCCACCTACGCATCACTCGGTACTCTTCGCCCTGTCCAGCATCGTCCTCCGTGCTCTTCTCTGTAAGTGTACTGCGTCGTCAGTCCCCTCCTTCTCCATGGTGCAAGCGAATTCGGTGTGCGATGGAAAAGTGTGCTAACAAATACCCTGCCCGTGACCAATAGAGGAAATGCTGGCCTAAATGCGAAAAGGCACACTGCTGCCAACGGTGCAATACCATGACAACCATAGTGACAGAGTGGCCAGGATTTGATAATGGCTACCGGTCTGAAATCCACTGTCACATCGCAAGCACACAAACACAAGCCCAATCACCTGCCTCGGGCTGTGGTACTACATTTAATACCATCAACTGGCTGCATAGGAAAGAATCCACAGAAGCAAGGGGAGCATGAAGTCGTTGGGCATTTTTCGCTATTCTTACAAGCTAAACATACTCGGGTAATAAGTCATCCAACTCAGTGCAACACTCAGACGCGTAAGAGCCATAGAAATCACCTCTTTGGACAAGTTACCCATGAGTGGATACATGCCGATAACCTGCGTCCTAAGCCTTAAACATCAGGCAAGCAATTACCGAACATGGCAGTGAGTTGCACATAGACTCACACCTACGTAGCAAAGCCTCATAGTTTAACCACACCTCTAATTACTCCACACCTACTTCATATCAGCTCCATCTCATACCATAGTGGTACAAGCGACTAAACCTAAACATCTTAGATAAAAAAGAAAAATCAAAACTAAAGATTGTAAGAAGACAACAACATCTGATTTAACTTATCCAACAAGCTTACAAAGTTAGAGGTTTGCTCCTGTTTCGCTCTCGCGTGGCACTCACATACAGTACTCAGTCACTCATAGATCTTCCCTCAAGTCTGCGATGCTTAATTCCAAGATGAATGACTAGCCAACACCGAGCGAAGTAGCTTTCAAGAGGATGGATAAGTAGAATGCAAAACCACAGCTGTTTAAAGGCGCTCAGTGCAGTCTCAGTGGCCTTCCATGAGTCGGCTTCTAGACCCACATTCTCCCCCGCCATTGCCATCGTAGGCAACAATGGATATATTTGGCGGCCTAATGAGCCTGTGATGTTGTTCAAAAGCGGTTCACAATCAACGTTGAAGGTGGTGGCGGCAGTAGAGCGAGTGTCAGTCAGTAATACTGCTCACCATAATCATCAGCCACAATCCGCGCGAGGCTGTCAAAGTCAACACAAAAATACTGTGCGAATTACGAGGGTGAAATTGACCCCTAGTGCTGTTTACATATGACTTCATGCTTATCACAAAAGATTTCAAAGAAAAAAATCACTTGCACCGAACTTTGGATCTGCAACGACTTTAGCACCAAGCCGAATGCTTGGTTGATTTTTCACACTTTGATAGCAAATGAGATCCCATTCACAATGATACCCTCCTGTTTGAAGCAACTCACCATCTAGCAAACCACTGGGCCAACTTAAATTGATCCCTTCCACAACCGTTTACCATGATGAACAAACGTAAGTGCTGTCTATAGACAACAAAAACCTGTCCAGTTTTTCTTTGTAAATCTTACCCAATAAAACAACTTCACGCTTGCAGATGTACACTTCGAAACATGTGTATACATGTATATGACTAAGAGTTGATACGCCTCATGCATCAAATGATTCAAGACCCGGAAACTAACCTAATAATGCATCTCCGTGCACAGTAAAAAATAAATAGTACAATAAATTAGGCACACCACGGGTTGCAAAGGCAAGCAGATACTAAATCACCAAAAGGGGCTGGACTAGACTTAATAAAAATTGCATTGAGTCTCCTTAATTTCTATATTTCGGCAACGACACAATTACCACCGCAGCTCACCATCCTTTCCCAACGGGCCAGTAAGCTATCCTGTCATGCCAAATGAGGTGAAACCTATCGCGATGCCATTAAACACACCAGTATCGTCCACGACTGGATCCATATCGCAGGACCACAGAGATGCCTGCCAAGGTGACTCGAGAATCTAGCATTGTCAACCACCCCAACAGACTTTTCCAATGTCAGTCCGCCACCGTTATGAGTCCACAGTATCTAAGACTGAAAAAATGGAAGCCGGGGAATGAATTCCCAACGCACAGCAAAACCCAAGCACGTGAATGCAAACAACGAAAGATACCTCAAAAAAGTCTGTAAAAAGATGCAAACACTTTCAGATAAACAGTTACAGACCTTTAAGTAACCACTCTTTTGCTTTTGGTCTACCTCAAACAAAAACTCGTATCTAAACTGAACTCGCGACTCAGTGATTTCTTAGGCCATGCATAAAATGCGATAGAATTGTGAGGTGCCCCATGCCCTCAAATTCAGCTCTACCAAGACAAACATTACAGCCATGAAAACAATTTACATTTCGCCATGCATAGAATATAAAAGGACCTACGAACAACCGGTAAAAACGTGATGAAAGCCGGTAAACTGCAATCAATTTCTGTCTGAGAAATGTCTGGAGCAATAGCGGTGGGGTGCATGCTCAGCGCCGAAAGGCGACACTTTCATTCTTAGCCACAAAGCATTCCACTAGAAACATGCATTTCTGCTGAATGAAGGGGTAAAAACATTGTTCGTACCAATTACAGCAAAACACTCACTAGGATTTTCCAAAACTTATGCCAATAAAATCTCTCAATCAAAAAATCGAGCGCACCTAACAGTGTCATAGAATGCAAACAAAAAGCAGGTTTATGCAAAACGTCAAAATTCAATGCTGAGCCTTCACCTGGAGTCAAGACCTTGCTGACCACCCTGAAGCAGCTTCGAGGCCATCACTTTTACCTGCCGTCTCGGTCTGCTAGCACTGCACACCGCTCCACATTTCCACCATGCTGTACATTGCTGCGCTCGTGCACCCACCCCTCCCCGCCCCAATTTATGCCAGCACCCGCTTCTTCCCTTCCTTCTCGTCACTTATCCACCCACTTTCTACGCAAGCCTACTTCTCAATTTTCAGCAGTACCTTCAGTCTCTCCTCGTGTGTGCCCGTGTGTTAACCGCCATGTCGTTATGAAGTGCCCAGAGCAAGGTGGTTGTGTAAATGATGAAAACGCGCTCTCTTTACTTATAGCATATAGTACTTAAATACAGCCATTTACAACAAGCAGATAAAGGAAACACGTTCAAGAATGGACATTAGGCCCATTTGCGACAACCAGGACATCAGACCTGTGTGACGTTGGTAGGTGGAGGGCAAATGGTTACTGTGGCTCCCACCAAGCGATTAAATTACGAAAACCCCAGTCGCATTCAAGGCCAAGAAAGGGGCCAAGGAAGGGATAGCCGATGAAGTACACTCCTCTATTGCCTACGGATTCACGGATCACTGGCCTTCGTGATGCACAAAATTAGTGATGTTGAGCTCTTTACTTTCGGCCACCATCCCGCGTATTCACGGATCACTGGCCTTTGTGATGCGCAAAAGTAGTGATGTCGAGCCCTTTACTCTCGGCTGCCATCTTGACGACGTGCCCGAAGATGATGAGCGGTTTCACCCCTGTGAGGTCATTTGTGGTCTGCAACGCCTTCGTGCTACGCGCATTGTGCACATTGACCTCAAACCCGAGAACATCCCCCCTCCGGATTTGGGTCATGTTCTTATCGCTGAAGACCTCCAGAAACGCACGACTTTCGTACAACTCCCCAATTTTCGGAACTCAAAACAGCTAATGGGATAGAAATCACGGGAAAGGCAAGTGTGTGGCCCTTCTGATGATATATATCTCGTCTGAAGCAGTATGACCGAACGTTAGCAGGGAAAGCGATGTTATGCAGCGGGCGAGGTCAGGTCGTTGTAGGATAAGCAAAGTAAAAAAGCTCTCCAAGCCACTACAGATTTTTGTCCAGTCCTGACTCGCACAATTATAAGAACCGTTCAGACATAGCAAAAGTCAAGGACTTGAATCTCTGTCGCGTTGTCGATCAGGACGAGACAGTTTATTGTACATTGTAACCGGTTAAAATCTTGGGCATTTGAATACTGATTGCATTACTTTGAGCTGTAGCTGAGCAAAGTCCAAAAAAAATCATTGCCAAAATTATGCGGCTTAGACGCAATCGCATTTCAGGCGCCCGGCGCAAAAGGTAAAAAAGTGATGCCGATTGCTTATTTTGGGCGCCAATTATCTACATGCTTGGACCCATGCAATCCATTCTATGCCCGTCAACTGGTCAATAATAACACAGCACCTGCGTTATTACCACCAGACCGACAAAACACGCTCGCCTTGCAATTACCGTGACTAAGCGCTCAAATCGGCTTACTGAAACCTTCGTCGAGTTCTCATTGCCAGCATCATTTGGCCTGTAGCAGTTAAAACGCCGATTTTGAATACCTTCAGATGATCTACGTATCAATACTGGAAAGTGAGCATAAAATGCTGGCGCAGGGTGTTCTTCCGGACCACTGCCGTCGAATCTACATTCATACCCGTCAGGTGAGCTAACTTGAACGGAACTCATGGCCGGAGCACAAATCAACTCAGTGCGATGACCACAATTCACCTCGGTAATTTTTCTATGGAATAGGTCTTCACTCCTGTATTAAGTCCAGCTTTTAAAAAATGATTGCAACACCTTTGCCATTTGTAACACAACCATCTGAAGGATTCGCCTGTCTGCGTCTCCCTCGTCCACCAGCAACAAATGCAGTAAACTAACATGAGAGCTCAACCTCCTATGTGGTGCGAAAACTTGCTGCGAAACAACATCGATGCTGCTGCCTGTTTTACTACTAATAGTCACTACGAGTAGACTCGGACTTCATTGACGTGGCAAATGATCGAGAGTGAGCCAACTCTTCAAACGTTTGCATTTTAAAAGAGCAACATTTTATGTAGCTTTCGGAACACTCAAACTCGTCCTCTAGCTAATGCTTCACAGGATTCTTCTTTTTTTTGTTACTTACTAACCTATCAGTAGCAGAACGACTATGCAGACGTAAGAACTAATCCATTGCAGGGCAAAACCAGCCCGGTAAAGGCGGTCGAAATGAATTCCTAAAGTGGTGAGCATATTGCAAAAGTGCAGAAGAGTACCCATCGACTGTTGCAGACCCACTGATGAGCTGGACGCTCGCTCAGCAGCTGTAGCTAGCATTGTCTGCAAATGGGACAAAGGCCTTCACGCTTCCATAAGACTAGGCGACTAGGTTTGCAGCAGTTATGCATACCTCAACCTCAAAAATATCAACGGTTCTACACTTCAACCACGTGCCTCACTAATGGAGACGCCGCGCACATGAGCACTGTAACCTTTAATCGAGAAAATCTTAACTTGAGGCATTCTCAAAACACGCGACTAGTCCAACAGTATTGTCAGAAGAGTCGATGCGATACCGTGCAGATAAAACAAGTAGTTGAGCTGACAAATAAGGCCCAAATTATGTATGAATACCAAAAAATGAGCGAAGCAAATAGAACGATGAAGACCAAATTATGGATGGCTATGTGGACACAGGATGAATTGATATGCAATGGCTGACTATTTAGCACTTTGAATTGGTAAGTGGGAGAGCGATAAAAACTCAAGATTAAGGGACAGAAGACAGCAGTCACTACTGGAAACTCACTCATCCTCACCTCCAATCCCGTGTCGATAGCCTGGGCTCGAATAAGGCTCCACTCCACTCCCGCCAACTCCACTTCCTTGACCACCGAGGCAGCCCGAATGGTGTTAGTTGAGGCAATATTTTTGCGCTAGGCTGTCTCCAGCCTTTCCAGCACCTAGCTGTATGTAGCCTGTAGTGGTGCGTTCGATGGCACCAGCTCTCCACGCATCGCGAACCCCACCACTGCTGCTTCGTGATCCTCCACCGATGGATCTGTATCTGCACCTCCGCCTCGGTTATCGTTGATGTTGGTTGCCATGATGTAGAAAAGCCACCTTCTTGAGTAGCATGCATCATAAACCAGATTTTCCCCAACCTCCCCATTATCTCATTTATGTTCCTAATGTGCCAGCTACTAGACACCTCTATTGGCACTGCTTCCAGGTTCGTTTGCCTTCAAACGTCTCCAAGAATGTAGAAGGCTTGCACAAGTAAATAGACCTATAACTAGATGAAAGACTGGGTAGGGAATGGATGGACAGAAGGGTCGGTGTACGAATGATTGAACTGATGGGATAATTTAGTTTTGGAACATTTTTGTCACCTGAGGAGTAGTTTATCTCATACAACATTTTGCGAAACTGGAGATGACTTCAGACCAATAACACTAATAATTCGAAAACCTGGATGATTGCCAAAAAAACGCATTTGTATCCGAGAGATGAACTGGTAGATAGATTTAATGTTTGAATAGATCCCTCAAATGTGGTACACTTATCGTGGCACATTCTACAGCACTGCTAAGTCCAAAGGGCATTTCAAAGAAGCAACGAGATGGGTAGCCCTAAACACTGAGATCATCTTCCACAACATCCATTCCAAAAGCGACATTTATAGCCTACACTAAATAGCGCTGCAATAGATTTGAATTTGTGCATCCCAGCAACGAGGTTAGATAGCGTCCCTATGTCGGCATCAAACCAAGCTGGGAAACAAGAGCTGGAGATAGGACCGGACTATACCCCATAAATCAACTGCCTTTGTGCTTTACTCTCTCTGTGGTAGAGACCCCATTAGGCATCACCTTGACAAAAATGAAGAGTGCACATTTATCCAAACATAGGAACTGATTAAGGCACAGATGTGATTTATCTTCACAACTCTCGTCGAGTCCTGAGACTTCGCCTTCTATCTACCGACTAGCAATACGTATTCCAAAGAAAAACGTCTCCTATTGATCAAATAGTCCACTTAATGCGGGAGGAAAGGCTCGTCCTCTCGCTTGAAACATGATGCCAAAGCTCATCCACAGCCGCATGTTCAAATGACTCAGCAGGAATAGTGTCAAACGCAAAACCTCAACAAAACTATTGAATGTGCAATGGAGCGGTAACACCTGTGAGTTATAGGCAAACTTGCCTCATGAGGAGGAGCAGAAATATCTGCCAGCACAGCTCCAGATGCACAGACCTCCTTGAATTGGCGATTGGGCACCCTTAACTAAGTATCACTGAATGGAAAGTGAAGTGTGAAAGAATTGATAAGACCAAGTCGACGACCAATCGCCGATCAGCTTGAAAAAAGGAGTTACCCTGGAACTTTTACTGTTCTACAGAGAAAGATGTGCCTCGTGAAATCACCAGCACCACCGCCATTCTGTAAACGATCGTCATCAATGCGGCAACTGAGGCAAAATGAATTTGCATTATTTCCCCAACAAAAACTAAGTAACCGAACAAACTGCTCTCAAAGCCAATCACTCGCTGCACTAATCAATAATGCAACCCAAGGTACAAGCCCTCACAATAATAGGCGAGCTTGGTACCAGTTTCACTTCAACAGCCTTCAAGCAATCTGAACTAATGTAATCCTCGGTCGAATTCCGACACCAAGAACCGGTGTTCATCACTTACAACTTGAACAGATGTAATCAAACAGGTAAAAGAGTACGAACAAGAGGCGAGACACTTCTAATAGGCAAGTACTGCAGCACTGCGTAGCACTTCCCTTCAGTCGAATGACTGATCTNGCTGAAGTGTGAAAGAATTGATAAGACCAAGTCGACGACCAATCGTCGATCAGCTTGAAAAAGGAGTTACACTGGAACTTTTGCTGTTCTACAGAGAAAGATGTGCTTCGTGAAATCACCAGCACCACCGCCATTCTGTAAACGATCGTCATCAATGCGGCAACTGAGGCAAAATGAATTTGCATTATTTCCCCAACAAAAACTAAGTAACCGAACAAACTGCTCTCAAAGCCAATCACTCGCTGCACTAATCAATAATGCAACCCAAGGTACAAGCCCTCACAATAATAGGCGAGCTTGGTACCAGTTTCACTTCAACAGCCTTCAAGCAATCTGAACTAATGTAATCCTCGGTCGAATTCCGACACCAAGAACCGGTGTTCATCACTTACAACTTGAACAGATGTAATCAAACAGGTAAAAGAGTACGAACAAGAGGCGAGACACTTCTAATAGGCAAGTACTGCAGCACTGCGTAGCACTTCCCTTCAGTCGAATGACTGATCTTACCATTTTTAACTTTTTTTCCCAAACATCCCCCAGTTAGAGAGAATTATATCGAGCGGATAGGTCAAAGGCATCAGCAACGTTCGGTCTTTGTAAGCGAACGATTCGTTGTGAGCAACCGCGTTTTCGGTCCATCACAAGCCCAAACAAAGCAGTCTTTTGGACATAGGGTGGCGCGCACTCCACACCTGAGTAAACGGTTTGTGCGAAAACAGTGATGACATCTTCGATCGCCTAGCAATTGCCGCAGCACAAGTCATTCCATGTCATAAGCTATTCCCTCAGTCAGTCACACAGCCAGCAAACCACCCTACACGGATGTGAAGGAGACATAGGAGCAACAAATACACTATCTGTCTGGCATGCAAATAGCAGTCATGTGCTCAGCCCCCAACACAACAGCTCCCTCGATGCCGCTGTAGGAGTGAACCAATTGTCGCAATGCTGCTGGCTGTTCTTGACACATCAACCTCGAATAAAATCAGCCAAATGAGGTGTGTAATTCCGTTTTACTCAAAACAGGGAGTTCTCCCAAACGTGATGTCCCCTAAATGGCTTGATGTCACCGGAACCAAAACGTTTAGGTCGGTCAATAACAAGCATTGCGTTTTGCCACTGCTTACTACGTCTTTTCAAATAGTATAGGGAAATGATTGCGAAGAAATCTGGCCGGTGCTTCAGTCCTGAAATTGTACTATATCCTGATTGCTCTCAACCAAAGGATAGCAGGAATCAACGCGGGAACACGCGCTTTCCAAAGTGCTATAACGGGTCCCATCAGAAACCATCTGATGCACACCAAGCACCCTACAGCTTGGTAACAGCAAAAGTGCAAATGATCAGCGATGAAATATTGCTTGGCTTTAACTACTCAAGCCTATTTTAGGCGTTTAAAGACAGCAAAAGAGAGTTTGCATGAGGTTAACAAATTTCTAGTAGGTCCAGTCAATTTATGCCACCCTATCGGGTCGCCTAAACACAAGTTTGATGCACAATGCAACCACCCACATTCGACGATCAAACATCGGCTCACTACTTTTGTGAAAGGATAACTTATGCGGTGAGTGATCTTTCAGATGCCGCACAGGTACTACGACACAGCATCACCAAAGCGAAATCTGAAGCTACAACAAGGTAGCAGTCAGCTGGTAAGAATCATTAGCAACTCTCGGCGAAGCAAAGGAGGAAAATCAAGAATTTAGACCGAACTTATAATGACTACCGATCAGGTCAGATTTGATTCGACGAATATGTCATAGGAAAAGAGGAACGTGCATTTCAGACAAAGCAAGAGTCTCAATCTCCCTTTCCTCCCCTCCTGTAAGGCATCAACGAAAAGAACAAACCACGTGGTCTAGTTCTGCCACCTCCAGGGCCTCAGCAACCAAGCCTATAGCCCAACCAACAAGGAAGCAGTGATAGTAACAGAACCGTCAGCTGTAGTATCCCCTGTTTCAGGTGCAGCAAGAACCATCACAACTGCGGTGGTAACCTCGACCCACCAGTCGGTAATGGTGTCATGGATCCGTGCCATTTAAAACAAAGGGTGCACAAAAGTGGCGACTCAGCGGGCATAAGTCATCACTACAAGGGGAAATTTGATAAACTAGGTGTACGACGAGAGAGATGTCAAAGACGTACTGGTTGTGAACCTTTGTACCTCGCCTGCGTAAACGTTGAGTGCGATACAGTGGCAGGCGGAAGAGACCGACCTATCGAGAATATCGTCAACAATTTCCGGGTTGGTGATCGCGATGATGGTGCTGCAGCAAGCGGCCGAAGGTGGCCGAAGGGTGTAGGCTCAATAATGGGGTGTCGACCACTACCTTTGTCGCATCGCACTTCTTGTCTGCAAGAAAAGTAAGGTCACGGTGAAGTATAGATTAATGATTGACAGAGTGTGGTGTCATGTGAAGGAAGCAACTGAGCAGATGAAAATATTTCACAATCAAGTGCCAAGGATAGCAACCATAAACCAACCAAAAACTAGCATTTGCAAATTAAGCATCATAGAAGAATCGCCATCGGCATAGAAATTCCATCACGCGGACACCCCACTAAACTTAGGGCAAAGGCTGCCTCAACATTTGCACTCAACTCCCTCACTGCATGCCAGTCGGAACCAACGTCTTCCGCCACAGTCTTGGTGGTGAAGGACGTTACCAAGTAGACGTCAACAGCACTCCTGATCGCCCATACCAAATTATCCGCCACCATTTCACCCTTAAACTCACGGGGCCGAATTTCGACCCCATAATGAGAAATCATGATGACTAAGAGCAGCTGCGCTCCTAGCACACACAAACCCAATTCTTTCTGGCCTGCCACTGACAAATCATGCAGCCATCGTCATCTGAGATTCAAAGCCTACGTCGAACCAAACGGCAATCAGTATTCGAAGAGATGCACCATAGGTACAAAATTTGCAGAAGCAAGGGGAGCATGAAGTCGTTGGGCATTTCCCGTTTCTCTTACAAGTTAAACATACTGGGGCAATAAGTCAACCAAATCATTGCAAAAATCACGCATGTAAGCGTAATCAAAATCGCCTCTTTGAACAAATTGCCCATACCTGGATACACATCAAAAACTTGCGCTCCAAGCCTTAAACATCAAGCAAGCGATTACCGAATATGACAGTGAGTTGCACAGAAAATCATACCTACATAGCAAAACCTCACAGCACAACCACTCGTCCACTTGCTCCACACCTACTTCATATCGGTTCCATCTCATACCATAGTAGTAAAAGCGACTAAACCTGGACATCTTCGACTGAAAAGGGCCAAGAGAATCTTATAATTGCAAAAAGGCAATAACACCTGATTCGACAGATCCAACAAGCTTACAAAGTTAGAGGTTTGCTCTTGTTTCGCTCTTGCGTGGCCCTCACATCCAGTACTCAGTCGTTCATAAATCTTCCCTCAAGTCTGCGATGCTTATTTCCAGGATGAATGACTAGCCAACACTGAGCGAAGTAACTTTCAAGAGGATAGATAAGTAGAATGCAGAACCAAAGCTGTTTAAAGGCGCTCAGTGCAGTCTTAGTGGCCTCCTATGAGTCGGCTTCTAGACCCACATTCTCTCCCGTCATTGCCAGCGTAGATAACAATGGATATTGTTGGTGGCCTAGTGAGCCTGTGATGTTGTTGAAAAGCAGTCCACAATCAACGTTGAAGGTGATGGCGACAGCAGAGCGAGTGTCAGTCAGCAATACTGCTCACCATAACCACCAGCCATAATGAAGACCTACAGATCTGCCTGCAACGACCTCGTCCCGAATTTGGTGATTTGCCTCCTTTGCCCCTTTCCCCCATTATTTCCTCCCCCCACCTTTTATTATCGACACAACCGAACACCCAATAGAAGCGTGGTCCTATCATGCACCGCATACCCCTTCCACTCTTGTGACCACGTCTCATTATGCTGGGACATAATTCCTATTAACTACACAGCGCTTCAACTCAATTACACACCTCATTGGCTCGCCACCTCCAACTCTTCCTGTCATTGGTCCCTGCATCCATCCTGCTGCATCGGACCTACAATCGCATGACCTGAGCATCCACATTCGATTGTTCCAGTGGCGGGGGGCACAAAAGAAATTGGTGGCGTTCCTTCGTGTCAAAGTCGTTGAGAAAGCGTGCTAACNTGTCAACGTCGTTGAGAAAGCGTGCTTACAAAAATTAGCAATAGCAATCAAGTAAATAGTGATAAATAGTGATTCTGCGACAGAGGTATCGGTGTGCAAGCAAGTCATCCCCCGTGTGAGGCACCTGAATGTCCTCACCATGGTGTTAACTCATTGGTTTTCTTCGTTCACCAAGTCAAATGGTCGCCCAATCAAGTAGACGTAAGAACTGATCCACTGCAGAGCAAAACCAGCCCGCTGAGAGGTCGATATGAATGCGGGAAGCCGAAACATTCGTAAATGTAAGCATCGTCAGAAGTGAATTCATAAAAGGAAAATCCAATTGAATACCACAGTCGAAAACAGACGTAACCACAAATCCTAGGATCAAATCCTAGGATCAAAAACGAAAGCCCCCGCAACATACGTGAAGGCTTTCGACTCCACCTTCCTCTGCCAGACTTCTACTAACCAGTAGACTAAAAGGACATAAACTGAGGCATAGCAATTTAAGACTTCTCGTATAATTTGTACAATCCCACCTCTCCTTCCGTCTCCAAAGACGCAATACGAACCGAGTCCAAACTGACGGAGAGTTCACGCACCTTTACCCCAAAGTTCGTCAACAACGGGCTCACGCCGTCGACGCTGGAAGCGGACTACGCTCCAACATCCCTATCGACTATCTGAAGGTGGTAGAAGGGTGTAGGTTCAACAATGGGGTATTCATCACTGCCTTCGTCGCATCGCATTCCCCGCCCATAAGAAATGCAGGGTCACAGTGAAAAGACGATTAACAGTTTACGGGGTGTGGAGGCGTTATGTGAAGGAAGCAGCTAAATAGATAAAAATACTTCGCGATGAGGTATCAAAGTGTAGTCATAAACCAAAAACCAAGGATAGCAACCTTAAACCAACCAAAAGTTAACATTTGCAAGTTATGCGTCATGGAAGAACCGACATCTGTACAGAAATCCCATCACGCAGACACCTTGCTGAAC
>LWMK02000149.1:0-161639 GCA_001693075.2 Taenia saginata
AGAATCTGCAGAAGCAAGTGAGGCACGAAGTCCTTGAACACTCTCCATCTATCTTACAAGCTAATCACACTCTAGCAATAAGTTATCCCACTCACTGCAACCCACATATGTGGGCATCACAAAATCACCTCTTTGAACAGGACACTCATGCGTGGATACGTTCATGCGTGGATACGTCCCAATAACTTGCATCTTAAACCTTAAACATTAGGCAAGTCAATATCGGATGAAGCAGTGAATCGTACAGAGAATCATACCTACATACATACCTACCATACCTTCCAATTGCCTTACACCTACTTCATATCAGCCCCATTTCATACCGTAGTTGTAAAGGCGACTAAACCTGAACATCTTATCATCTTAGAATCAAAAAAGAACAAGCAAAAAACAAGAATCGCAAAAAGATAATAACATTTCATTTAACCTGTTCAACATGCTTACCAAATTATAGGTTCACTCTTGTTTCGCTCCTGTGTGGCACTCACACACTGCACTCAGTACTTCATAAGCCCACCGACCAAAAAGCCGCGCTGCTAGTATTTTATGAGGATGAATCGTCCACAGTAAGCAAAAGAACTTGCAGCAAAACCGATAGCTGTCCACATTTGTCCACAACGATGACAAAGACGAGTTCAGTGGTGCTTAGTGTAGTCTCAGTGGTTTTCCATGGGTCGGCTACCGCATCCACATTCTCCCCAGCCATTACCACCATCGGCAACAGCAGATATTGTCAGTGACCTGATGAGCCCGTGGTGATGTATAAATGCGGCCCATAACCAGCGTTGAAGTCAATGGTGGCGGATGTGTGAGTGTTAGTCACCATCAAGCATCTTCTTTGAGGGCTAATAAAGTCAGCACAACACTGTGTGGACANAGCATCTTCTTTGAGGGCTAATAAAGTCAGCACAACACTGTGTGGACAAGCTCCACGTGCAATGTGCGAATCACGAAGGCAAAATCGACGCCTAGTGCTGTTCATTAACAGCTTCATGCTCACTGCAAACCATTATAGAAAAAAATTACTCACGCAGTGCTTTGAGCCTGTAATCACTTTGGTACCAAGTGAAGAAAATCGCTTCTTAGATTTTCCATATTTTAGCAACAAATGAGGTCCCATCCCCCTCAAAACACTCCTTTATGAAACAGCTTGTCATCCAGCAAACCACCATAATAACTTAAATCAATCCCATTCACATTTTTAACAGAACGAACGAACGTGGGTGTTGCTGTTAGACAACGAAAACTTGCTCGGCTTTTCTTCTTGGCTCATCCAACTAAAAAGATTTGCATGCACATGTACAGAATTCGAAATTTTTATATATATTAGCATGAATACCAACAAATGTTTTAATTACTAAAAACTGGTGACTTATGAGACAACATTAAATGGATTTCTGTATACAATAAAAAAAAATAAACAAATAATAAAGAACGCACACATTGAATCGCAAGGAAAAACAAAAACTAATCCACCAAAAGGAAATGGACCAGATTTAATCAGCAACCGCTTTAAGTCACCTCAGTTTCTCCGTTTTGGCAATGATACGGTCACCGCCGCAACTCACCTTCCTTTCCGAACGGGACAGTAAGCTTTCCTCTCATGCCAACTCTAACCCCACACCCGTCTCGACACTTTAGCTTGCGTCCATGCAATTAGCTAATAATTGTGCCGAACGAGATGTAATCTATTGTAATGTCATTAAACACATCGATATTGTCCACGACATGATCCACACCCCAGAGCCAAGGAGACGTCTTCGCAGCTGACTCGAAGATCTGGCGCTATCTACCGTTACATGGTTTCTTCCAATGTCGGTCCATCGCAATTGCAAATTCGTGGTACTTAAAAAGGCAAAAGTAGAAAAGCCAGGAAGTGAATCTAAATGCACTGCAAAGTTAAAACATGTAGACGTGGCGAAAATACCTCAAAAGCAAGCTTTTAAGACAGCTAAAAGTGGTGAGCTGCATATTAATGCAAATTTTCCAAGCAAACGGTGGCAGATCTCAAAGTAACCACATAATACTTTTCGCAAAGACACCATCAACATAAAACCAGGGTTACAAAGTTAACAAGCTATCAGGTTGCAAAGTGTCCCGTGGTCTGCATTTCTTTTCTACCGACACAAACATTACAGTAATGGGAATAGCTTAACTTATATCAGGCATTAAGTGTGAGCTAGCCCACTAAAAGCTAGGGAAATGGCAGTGTGAAGGCTACAATGCATCTCAACCAAGCAAACGCGTAAATCAATAGCGAAGGCCAAATACACATTCAGTGTAGTTAGGTGATGTCTCCGTTCCTCTGTTCCGCGCCAGATTTTTGCTGATGCAGCAGATATGCTTATACCTTTATGCTATTTTACAAAGTATCAATCGAAAATTAATGTAAAACATCTGAAGTTTGTCGCATGCCTAGGCTTTACCTTTGCCATTTGCAATGACATACGTGTTAATGTTCTCATTTTTATAGTGCTTTCACACGTTTTGATAGATGTGGAGGAGGCGAAATTGGAGTGGAGGTGGAAGGTCAGTGATTCTACAATGTGAGCCACTTTGCGCTTAAGGTGAATTAACTAAGTGCACCATCATATGTGGCATGGAGATAAGATGGACGTAGTGCTTTGATTTCGAACTTAACAAACCAGTGAAAATGGAGAAAAGACGATCAACAAAACCAGAAAGAATATGTCCAGGCCGCTAAGGCGTAGCACTATCAAGAAGTGGTGGCGCAGACGGACTATGCTATAGCGATGTTGAGGTCTAACTAATCAGTGCCTTTAAAAAAGGGGGTGAATTGATCTAGCTTTGGTTTAAGCTTGATGCTTCGTTCTGTACCTTCCGATTTATATGTTGCCTATCAAAGTGGATCTAAGGCATGCAGAGATGGCACCTACTGGTGTTTGCGTAAGAAATTTTCAGTGGTTCGTCTTAATAATCCGAATTCTTGGCAGTCATAGGGCAGAATCTTAACCTGAGCTCTGGCCTCAGTTTCCGTCAGAGTTCTCGCTCCCATCACTCTCAAACCTATGTGGCAGTGATAATGGCGATGGACTACCCTTACCGTAGTCTCCAAAGAAGGCGCTCACTGACTCCTAAAGGCCGTAGTTTAATTCTTCATACTAATGTGCTTATAGCCTTTTACGTTTCACCTCTGCTGATTTCTTATTGGTAGTAGGGAGTACTTGCAGTGGTGCTCATTGCCAGCCTCCATCTCTCCTTCCTTTGCGTAAAATGATGCATCTATGCTATCCATCTTGAAGCCATTGGTACCAAATGGTCTTTTGATGGGATTTGGTTGATTACAACTTCATTAGCTGGGGAATGTCAGCACCAGTAATCTGTATGTACTGCAATGCCCCGAGACTTTCCTCGAATCCCCGAGACTTTCCTCGAACCAAAGAAGGCAATATACTCAAGGTGAATCGACGCACATTTTATGGGCAGGTTCTAACTCGGGCTGCCGCTATGCTTGTGGTGAAACATTTACTTAATTTAGGTCCTCTTAACAAAACTCAGAATCAGATGAGCCATTACCATATCTTGTAAATACCATTTACACCTTTATGCTTGGGGAAATCACCCATAACCTATCTACATCAGTCTTTCGGTTTACACCCCACTGATACGATATTAGAATGCCACTGCACTGATTCTATTGTTCCATTGGAATCCATGTTTCGTCTTGTTAATTTGCGACTTAATTCGGAGACATGAGAAAGTGATGGCTATCATGTGTGCCCGTTATCACAAAAACACTAGCCTTAAGTGATCTTATTTGGAATTGTTTAAGTTCCAGATCCTAGACCTACATATATTAATTTATTACCTCCCCACGAATCAGGGTTTGTATATTTTAAGTCATTTTAATGCGGACTTTAGTTCCATGCACTAAATTGACAAAACATTTCTAATAAACAAGCATTACTTGTCCCTACACAAAGTTCTTCCTTAGTGCTGTCAGTTAGATTTATCAGAAATAGATAGGTTTATTAGTTAGATTTATCAGAAATAGATAGGTTTATTGCGCACACACACAACCAAATTGGATATATGTGACTATTTCTGCTCCACCTCCCTTTTGCAACAAGTGCAAGGCATAATGTAAAACTAAGTAAAGTAGTTCTTTAAATGACCATCAACTGACCTTTTACTATCTCTGAGCATCAATCTGAACATCTAGCATATTTAGCTGCATATGCTTTGAATATTAAATAGGAATCCATTCCCATTTCAGTCACATTACATCGCCGACTAAAATTATCATAAACGCAAACTGACGCTCGCTTGTCAAACAGATTGTAGCCAACTTTTGCACGTCACTGCATGTCGTGTTCTACAAGCCCTGTAACGCGCAAGTTCTGCATTCGGAAGGAAAAGATGCCAAGGCGCCTAGATCTGTGGCCTTCGTTCCAGTCCCGTACCAAATAACTTCAGGCGTATGCTATGAAGAACTTAGCAAACGCTGTGAAGGCGTTAATATATACCTGTAAAACGTGCCCTTTTTAAAAAATTGACTTGCGCCTCGAAACTGATTGACCCACTTCATTACGACGGATGGCTGAAGTGGAGTGTGGTGTTTTTCTCGCCTACCTCACAGGCGCTCACACACTTCATCGGTCTAATGGTGGTGGGGTAGAGTGCCATTACAGAAGGGTCTGACACAATAAATTGGGCAACTTTGAGTGCTACTAATAGCCATGTCGGCGGCTTCGGCTGTTCATGAAACGGCGTGTAAGCTTTAGTTTTATTAATGATAGCATTAATAGCAATAATAATTGCGTGAGTTACATTATTGTGATAATGTCAATGCGTACTCTTTGCCCATCTGTTTGTAGTTATTTACGCATGGAAATCTGGGCAGATAAACATGGATACAAGGAAAAAATAAACCTACTTTTAATATGTGCTTTTTTCACACTTTTCCTTACGTTACATCTCTCCATTTTCCAATCCCGAGAAGACACTTCCTATAGCTTGGCTGCCATTAAATCAACTCAGAACGAAGCTTTAAAAGAAAGTTGTGTGAAGAGGTATTTGATAGTGCCCGTATAAAATTGTTGGAAGCAAGTTCTTTTTGCCAATGAAAAGCGCCTCAAACTAATAGAAATACCTGAATAAATATCATACGCGCTAAAGAACAGATTATTGACACTTACGTGAACGCATGGAAAAGTGGCAAAATTTAAGGCACCACTAGATATGCAGTAAGAATGGCGAGGGCTAAGCTTAAAATTAGTTTCCAATTTCAGTGCTTCATTAGATTCTTGCCAACTGATATAGGACATTACAAATAGTGTTTTAAAGCTAATATACAATAACAACACTACAGGGTTCCAATCTATTTATCTGCTGCTCAGTTTTGCATTTTGAATACATGCTCTCATTTGCAATTGTTTGATTATTACTTTTGCAAAATGGCATACAGATTTTTAAGCGTATACTTGTCGCATTTTACCGAAGTTCAGCATTGCAGTGGCTACAATTGTAATACCTCGTTTGTTCGAACTGCTAGTTTCGGTCACTTGGGTGGCCATGTCGTATTAGCCGGCCGGGCAGCACTCGGACCCCTCTGTTTCTAAAATATATATATCCTGGCTAAGTACTATGCCTTCTTTCACCTTCAAGGAAGTTTTGGAAAAAGCAAAAAGCGAACCCGACTTTTATGGATTCCTATTTTGGTCTATACCATTCTTGGCAAACTTGATAGTTGCAAAATAGTGCATGTGCTACGGATTGGAGAATTTCTGACATCCCACAACAGAAGGGCTGAGGTCGATGTCCATCCTCGCCATCACCCCTGCCCTCGTGCTCTGTAAGAAAGCTATTAACAGCTGGAATGACACTAGATGTGAACTTAAAGTCCAGCGTAACTGCCAAGAGGGAGCAGAGACGGTGTGGTCAAGCACCCTCCGTAAGCTCTCTCTCCTGCTCTTGGGCACCTCACTTCTCTACGTCAAATTGCGCATCTACAGGCGTAGTATGTACAGGACGCCCTTCGATAGCATCGTTTTATGCTTTGCACACTTAGATCGCGTGATCATCTTTCCATGTTAAACCGTTACCCTCTCTTCTTACTTAAACTAAAACTATTCAAAAAATTAAGGGTGCCGCGGCAGGCAAGTGAATTTTACGATGCCCTCTATTGTTCTATTTCAAAATGCCAGTTACAATCCGTGTCTTTCGGCCTTTGCCGCATCAGCAGGTAGTTTTTACTAATTATTCGGTGCTAACGTTGCATAAGCTGCAGCGGTGATTTCAAAGACAGGCAAGAGGGTCAATGGCCTGCAGGGGACTTTGTGATGTAGACCCAATCCAGCTCACATTTAATTAGAATCTGTGCCTATCAGCAATGTGAAGACCATAAATAATAGAGGAAGGCGGTATTAAGCAGACTTAATCGTCTTAAGCGCCTGGTGCAGCCTGGCGAAATAAGTTAAACAAGGAAAATGTCTCAGCAATTAAAGGAATGTATTTAAGTATTGCCCAGCAATCTTTTCTTTTTGTTAATCCCATTTTGTTACCAATGGCTTAGGTATATTTGGCCACCGCATATTCAGGAGGAAGTGGGATCTTTGACATTAAGAATGCAAATATTTTGGAATCTGCCTGGCATTTAGGGCTATTTCACTGAGCATAATCCACCTTAATGCATCGACCGGAGTGTTTGTGTGATTTATATCAAACTATGTACGCAAGCGCTTAGCCGGTATGGGGAAATAGCCTCTTCCAGAACAAACAGCATTTATACAGTGTAGTTTCTAGGATAATAGCAACTCGCAACACACTTCGAGTTCGAACTTTTCGAATAAGTCCTAGGAACACGCTCGTCAACAGTTTTAAAGATCGCGAGGCTCACAAGCCTCAGTGAACTTTTGCGACGAAAAGCAAGGCATAATGAGGTGTAGTCAAATAAAGTGGGGCAAAGTGTCATCGTTAATTTGCAATTTCATTGACTCCTATGCTTAATTTTCTGTCTTTTCGTTAAAAATATGCATGCTTCTTTTAAATTTGCTGCAACTATGAAGGAATGACTTTTCAAAGTAGATGATGATCGCGCTATTGTAACTGTAATTAAACAAATAAAGCTTGCCCATCTCTCATAAATGGACGATTCTCAAATAGAATATGGTGCAAATTTGCATCTCATACGTGCCAGTTCTATGAGCTGGCAAAAATGCCATCTCAAATTGACACTTGGCTGTGTGGAGCACAGCATGTAGGGTGGCGTAAATTTTAACATATGTTAGGACTTTAAGGAGCATAAGTGATTTGCGGTAAAGCAGATTACAGAAGCCGTTGTGGCTTGCTGTCAGGCCTACTTTAATTCATTGATTCTTTCTGTTTGCGGCTTAAAAAATACGGAATGGGGTGGGGAAAGAGGGTTAATGGCGTAGAAATGCGAATTACAAAGTGAATAAATTTTGCATGCCTATGTATCGCCCCTTTTGAGCTGAATGCTTTGGTCTTGTCATTTGTATTAGTCGTCTACGTCAAGGCAGAAGGTTAGTGGATGATGCGCGACAGTTGAACCGGTGTAATGAAGCTAAAGAGGGTTCAAAGTGGTTCCTCATCGCCATGCCGTATGTACTTAATCTTCCGATTTAGTAATAGATCTTCAGCATAGGGCATAATAAGTAACATGAGTTGCGAAGATCGTGGCTGATTGTGTCTACGCAGGCGATGCCACTGTGAATACCAACGATGCCGATTATTTACAGATACTAAGGCGCATAATGCCACGCATAAAAAGTATATTGCCTTATACTTTCTAAAATATTCTTAAGAATCCAAAAGGAGAGGCTTTGCAGGCGCAACTTCAAGCTAAAGCCCAATTGGGCGTTCAGCAGGGAAAAGTGCCTGACACAAAGTGTTTGTGAAGGAAAGTTCAGCAACTGCGTTTTCATTTTCAGCTTGCTAGCTAACCGCTAGGCCTGGTTGATTGCCTGCCAATTCTTGTATGTGGAATATTGTTGACTATGGTAAGCGCATCTGATGCGGCCTAAAAGAAGCAAAAGAAGGCAACATAGTAAAAAACTGGTTTGGGAGACAGCTTTCTAGCAGTATGCCTTAGATTTCTACTCCTCATCATTTTATCCCTGTTTGATGCCTAAGTTATGGCACTTGTCTGGCATGATCTTTTGCTTGCATTTGCAGAGTTCTCAAAGCAAAGCAGTGGACACTTACATTAATTGCTCCTTAAAACGAACATTGCCTTACTCATTTTCACTTGTCTGGTATAAAAAACAAATGAGTGCTTTACATTCTTTTATTGGTGGCAGCGTAAGAAGGGCGTCAAGAGAGTTGTGTCATGCTGAAACAATCAGATTCGTTTTGTTTCGATTCGCCTGGTAACTGATTGAGAGCGTGAATCAACTAATAAGTCGCAACGCTACATCTTACCTGCCAGTGCCTAAAAGTGGTTCTCCGAGATGCTGGGCTTGCAGCACCACTTACTACCGGGCTTGTGCATCCTTACTTCTGGTGAGCATGGCTTCAACTTCGTTTAATCACTGCTGCTGATTAAATTCAAGCTGAATTTTATTTGCAACTTAAAAACAAGGGCATAGCTAATCGATGGTGTGAAAGAACTGTACTTTATTGTTTTCACTAAATGTAGCAGCGGTGTCCGGATTCGATATTTTGGAATATTTTACCAGGCATACTTGAATTCGTCCCTTCTCTTCCGCTGCATTGATCGGATCTGCTATCGAGAAGAAAACAATTAATGTCCACGCACCACTTCACCTCAGCTCATTTTAAACTCTCCAGATCTGCGATATGATGCTTTGCTTTTATAAGCACTATTTGTCATTCTTTTCAAATGTCAAACCAGAAGTAGCCTATGATTGCCATATTCCATTACTATTCTGTTGCCTGTTCTCTTTGCTTCTGTTTTATCATCAATTAAGTGCATATATTATGCTCTCGAACTCAGGATTTGATGCCATTGGCTCTGGTCTCACCCCAGCTTTGTGAACTTAGTGAAAACAGAGGTCGTACTAACAGGGTGCTCTCTTTCATTTTCATCCCGTTAATGCATTCGACTAGATCAGCAATGCATATGGAATAGTGGCCAAAGATACGGATGTGTCGATCTATAAGCTGGGGTGTACAAAACTTAGAAGAAGGTGATTTCTCCTTATACAAAACTTAGAAGAAGGTGATTTCTCCTTACAGGTTCCACCTTACAAATTTACAGCAGCATTTTTACACTTTTATGCACGTTCGTTCGTCGGAGGCTGCATCAGCATCATTCTTAAACTGCGGATCCACCCTTTGCACTATATGAAGCTTAGTTGGCCAAGTTAATAAAACTCAACCAATTCTGTTTTCAACACGATAAAACTCTCACTTCAAAATTTAGTGCAAAAGTTTTCAACTGCAGAAAATTCATAAGGTCTGCCAAGCTTGCTAAAAAGGGAAAATTGCAGCCAAACATCTGATGACATTGCAATTTTGGATTCCTGCATCCTAGCTGTAATTATTTAATTTCATTTTGCATTTGATAAATTCTGCAACACCCTTTAGCTAAAAAATAAACAAAATTTTTTAAGGCTTTGGATCTACTATGATACTTAGCGACTGCAAAATTACAGTGGAGCCGAGTCTAATCACGCAACAAAAGTCAAAGTCATTACAGAGCTTCAAGATTCTGAACATTTAAAATAACCCAAACACAGGTGAATATCGGCTGCAAAGTTCCCAAACACAGGTGAATATCGGCTGCAAAGTAGTCCTCCGAAGGTAACAACCTAAACGCAAGGGAGTTATGCTTCAAAAAACTGAACAATTGCCATCCATTTAAGATTTTCCATATCTGTACTGCTAATACTTTGCTGCTTCCATTTTCTTATCGTCATATGGGAACACTGATGTTGCATATTTACCAAATCAATCTCAGACATAAAGCACTCGAACATTTTCACAAAACTACATAATTCAAACCTTACAATGATTTAACCAATTACCGTTGGCTCTCTTATAGTCCTTCTGGGTAGTCATGCCTCTTTCACTCTGCCTTGGAGGTTACGTTTTTCCATTTGCTTTAACTTTAAGTTTCGCTTTAAGGGACTAAAGACAAATAGCCGGTTTTTAACACCTGCCTTACCGTCGTTGATAGATTATTTGAAGGTATGGCGGTAAATGGTTTTTTTAAGGACACTGGTTGAGTTAGGGGCCTGCATAAGACATTAAATGCGGCGAAATTAAATTGGTCTGTAATATGGCCATCACCACTGATGCTTCCTTCAGTCGCTTAAGACATTAGCTAGAAATTGCCGAGTACCGCGTGATGAGACCGATTATGATTTTTACTACGGCACTCATGCAAAAGTAGTTGATCCATTTCCGTTAATTAATTGTTGATCGCTACCAATTGCAACCTTTATGCTGCTTACTGACGTAAGGATGATCTGGGATGGCTGAATGTGCGCCAGTTTTGCTTTCTCCCAGCTTGCCACGCTATGACTATTTTATTCTTAACAAAGGTCCATTTTTAAGGTTGCATGCCTGAACGCCCTACTTTAGGAGGGGCAGTAAGGTCTAGAAGTAGAGCCAATCGTTAGAAAATAACGGGATCAGGAACCATGCGTAACTAAAATGATGGAATGAAGGGCTTCGTCGAGTCTTTTTTGGGGTTTAAAACGCACAGCGTCAGGGCCTGAGAGCCTGCGGGCATTACTTGGAGGCCATGGATAAAAGCGTACGCATGATCATTGAGCCTTAATGCCTGCGTAGCCAAAACAGAGTTAACCAAACAAAACGCTACATACCATCTTTGTCCTACATATCACACCTACCAGCACAGCACAATTAATGCTGTAGTAGAAATACTTATTTAGCGAGCAGGCTATTTACTTGGTTTTATGCTATTACGTAGTCGCCTACTTTTTGATCAAAATGGAGCCTACTTTTTGATCAAAATGGGTTAAACCAAATGCAAGTATAGCACTTTTTATCTAAGAAGGCAGTTATAATTTAAGGTGAAGGAAAAGGATTGAGAAATGTGCCTTTCGTCCACTTGGAGACAATAAATTTTGGTGGTGAATTTAAATGCCTTTTAATAAAACGGAATTGATTTGTGAAAAACCGACCTAGCAAGCATCTATTTGGCAAATAATACGCAAAAGTATTGATGAAACTACCGATTATAAGGGCTCTGAGCACTCTTCTTTTACAATGTTATCCACTGAGAATAAAAGCGAGTTTATTGCCTTTGACAAATTGTTGCAACTGCATTAATTCATCCTATCTGGATACACTGCGCAAAAGGAAATTTTGGAAGAATGCTGGGCATTCGAATTTGGTTATGGGCCAAATGATTGGGCTCTTCCTAATGTCTTACAATAATTGGCGTTTTGACACCATCTCCACTTCATCTAGCATACGCTGCTTCTTCACTTTACTTAAGCATCATAACATAATTTCATAGGGTAATCTTCTCGCAAATTAGACCCTGGCAGGCACTTAATGGTCAAAACACTCTACGTTCTTGCTTTTCAGCAAATTTTATTTATATTTTTCTGTTTCTTTACCGTGCCTGATACTCTCTTTACCTAATCTTAAGACCACCTATCCGTCAGAGTTGTAGATTTTACGGGATACGAATCACTTACCAGTTACTACCCATTTTTTGGGGGTGATAAGACGATAAGAGAGGTGGAAATCGTTTGTATTAGGTAAATAACTTATGTGGTCTTTGTTAAGCCAGACTTCAAGTAAGAGTAAATTCAGATGCATAAAATGGCTAAGTTGTTTTGATGGTTAGGCGACAGGCACTTATATAAGCATTAGAGGGATAGGAGCAGAAATGAAAGTTTCATTTGGATGCTGCAAAGGTGGGCGAGTTGTGGGCTAAAATGAGAGGGGAAAGAAAAAATGACCAACCACGACAGATGGAGAGCAGAAAAAGTGTAGGCAAAAGTCTGAGGCACAGTTTCCTCCTATCGAGTAAGAAGGGGCAGTGCTTACTACGGCGATAACAAAATAGAGCATCGACGTCAATCGATCTAAGTCCTATGCATGTGCAATGCTGTTTGCCATCTGCGAAACTAAATGAGAAGCCCGATTTTGGATCGCATCAAGTTCCGCTAGATTGATTTTGTCTAAAAAATATGATAGCTGTTAGGCTGGTCTTAATGGAAGGATGAAAGACGTGAGGCTGGAGCTTGCCTGTCCTGCGCGAGCACAGTCTAGCTTGCTTGCTTGCTTACTTAGTTCACTCCAATTGGGTGCAGTCTGGTCTAGTCTATCCATACAAACCATGCTGCATTGCTTCCAAAATGGACCAGGTATCCTATAGTGTCATGAAGCAAGCTGTTGCAGTGTAACAGGGCTAATACTGCTGCTACCTTCACCGTCTTGACGACGGCTGATCGTTATTTTTGTCGCCGACAACAAAAATGTGGTAGCTCAAGTTTACAGGTGAAGACAGAGTAAAATAATTGCTAATCTCCTTTCCATACGTCGGTAGGAGCATGCGTTTTTCCCTACCTAACTGTGTAACAAACTGTAATAAATACTTGAATTGATCACGAGGTATAATCGCCTTACCCACTGGCGCACTTGATTTGGCCGCTCACATTTCCTTCTTGACGAATCAAAATGGCTGGATAATGAGTTGGAGTACTGCTAGAGTGGCACATGCCACTGAAGGAGGCGGAGCAAGTTAAAAACTAAGTATAGGATAAGAAAGAGACCAAAGACGAAGGCGAAACTAAGCCTAGGGACAGTGCTGATAATAAACAATCCAGTAGGGACGATGCAGAAACGGGAAAGAATTGTGAGCAACTGTACACATTGAAACGTATGAGTGAGCATATCTCGCAGATAAAAATGTGTGGCTAATTTCTCCAGAGGTACCATGTGTGTAAGGCGGTTAGTGGCACGTGTCTTATAAGCTTGTGATGAATTGTGATGTAGTTTTTGAACAACATTCATAGCAGGTGATTCCGTAGAACCATAAATCACCTGCCAATGTGTTTTGCTGCCAAATAATTTAACGCACTCGATGAATGGAATGCATGGAATTGGGAAGGTTTGCTAATATTAGTGCCTATTGAAGGAGACGAGGAAATGTAACAAATTGGAACTTGCTGCCGTAGTTGAGGTCTTCAATATAGAAGCGGTTAAGGTTCCAGGTTGTGAATGCTGTTCGCAAATGAAGTCTAGCCACAGACATTGATATTGCAGTACATCCCTGAATCGATTGTTTATCTACCTGTCGACCGATGAGTCGTTGAGCAAAAACACATTCCTTAAGTAAATCATTCAATGCTTAAGTGGGCTATTCAATAGAATTTATACATAATCGCCGCAAGCATTAAAGTGGTCGATTTTATAATGGTTTCCTTATTGCTATTCTAAATAGCTATTCAACGGACGAAGTGAAGAATGCGTCCTTTATCATGTGCGTAAAATCTGACCTTTTAGAAGTCGATCAGGGATTGGCCACACCATCCCTCTATAACTATGGCAAGGCTTTAAAGGCGGTAGCTGAACAGGGAGACCAAAAGTGACTGCAGCCTCGAAAAGAACAGTCCTAGTATGAAATTTGGTGAAGGAAAATGTGCTAGATGAAGCATAAAGAAGATTAAATTAAGACGATGGAGCGCAAGGTGCCACTGGAACAGTAAAGCAAATTACATACCCAAAGACCACGGGTGACCAATCGAATGAGAGTTAGCGCAAAAGCATGACGCTTACAAATTCTCCGCTCCCTGTAGGCAAATCTTGATTTACAGGGCATAATTCCCAAATGTAGGCAATCTATTCAATGATGGGCGGCAAAATCTGTGCGTTGTGCTTTTGAGCTAGTATGTTTAAGGCCGATTTGGACTTTGTTTGCTAGAAGAAAAGTAGGATAGCTAAAACTAAAGGCGAAATGCTGCTCAGTCCATATCAATGGCGTCATGCCCAAATTCACACCTGGACACAGAAAACAGCGTTTGTTAAAATGAAGTCATATAGCGCCTAACCTGTCATCCAAGGTGATGAAATAAAAGTTGTACTGTTTGAATATTAACTAGCATAAATAAAACCACAGTGTGTGCTTGTAGGGGTTTTGGGTGTCCAAAGTGATTTTGAATAAGAAGTGGCACAACTGTGTGATGATATTAATCGCCTACAATCGCGAAGTTCTACATTGAAGTAAAAAATCCATTTGCATGTGGTCGATATGCCAACACACAATCAATCCTACTAAATCCTCTTTCCTCTCCACGCGACTGCATTCAAGCTAGACTCACAAAGTGTAACAAATAATTGTTTTCCTGGAATACATTTAAATACTTAGTGCTCTTAGAGATTACCTCCTGTACACCAAAAGCACTTCACCTTCATTGGCTGCACCATCAACCCAGCAACTAAATTTTAGCTTGTTCCCTGCTAAATATGCATAATCAGTAGCGGCAAGTTAAACAAATTGGGTAATGAAGACTTTATACTTCGGAGTTCCCTTTATGTAAATTCGGTTCACCCTAAACTTGTGGAGAAATTTGCCATTGTTAGTAAACGTCCACTTACATATATTAAGAATTCTAATTAATTTTCTTTTAATGGCCGTCTGCTTTTAAGGCTTGGAGATCGATGATAGACGCACGTTCTTCTTGGACCCGGTGGCGAAAGATCTGGATGCCTCCAAGTGTCAATCTGATATTGAGGTCCCCACCAGAATGCATTTTTGCATCCTCAGCTAAACTAAGGTTGAAATATGGGCATGAAAGATTCCAATACATAAATGTCTGTGTAAACCCATGCCGACACCTTCGGCATTCTGAAACTTTCTCATTCATGTGTTATACAGTTTGCAGGAATTAGAATCAATACTAATGGTTAAAATAGTGATTTTGGACTTGCCAAGTTCAACAACGACGCAAGTCAGCATGTTTAAGAGGAAATGAGATAGACTAGAATGGCATAAGTTATGCAAGAATAACGCAGCATAGAGCGGAATAGAACAAGTAATGAAAAAGTAATTTGGAGCTTTCATTTATGCACCAGTCTTTCTACACCTTTACGTAGTGCTGCGTTCACTTGGTTGTGCGCCGCTTCTTTCTGCTTAATTAAAGGTTTTGTTTTCATTAGTACTTTTCCGGTTTAAGTAGCCATTGCTCAGCCAACTGCATCCTCAAAGGCACATATCCAGTGATTTGAGCCACCTCGGCTCTACTTTGCATGAGCAATACTATGTTAGTGGTACTTCAATGCCTTTCATCAGGCCTACGCACATTTTAATTACATGCAATGCAATCCGACAACTCAATGCTGTGGTCGTAATTGGTTCGGAGCCCGGCTTATCTTTGAGGTGGCTAGCCCAAAGTTTATGAAGAAATGTAACAATTTTGCCACACTCGATACACTGTTACCCTAAAATTAGGGACATAAACTGGTTTTGAGGATGATCTCAAGCTAATGAAGCCGATGTGATCTATTGGTAATGGAATAGTGATCAAGCATTTGATGNCAAGCATTTGATGGGGAATTGGGCTGGGCAGGATGTGAGTTTAACGCGGAAGGATGGGATACTAATGAAGTCAGTCCTGGTAATCATAGGTGCCAGATGGAGAAACAGGCTAAGTCTAGGAGAAGTGAACCAAGATACCGACCTCTTGAAGTGGGTAAACGTGTAATTGTGGGTTTACAAGCACTTTTCTGCTTGCACTCTGTTCAGCAATCCAAAGTCGTTTAAATTTGATGACACTACTTGTAATAGGTGAGTTTGTGCGTGTGTACGACGCGATTAACAACAAAAGTGTATTTTCAAAACCACAAGCCCAAGTATGCTCAAGAGTTTGGCCACTTTGCTAACCAAGTGACTTTTGTGATTTACCCATGAACTTATGTCATCTCGCTCTCTAGCGTTTTTGTTATTTCAGGCTAATCATCCTTCCCTGCCTACCCATCTCCAGCAAATACACAACACTGTCGACGCATGTATCAGCTAATACTCGCAGAATTCACTTACGAACCGCATATCAACACAGCTGTACATGCATAAATTTAATTTTACTTAGCGTAAATGTTTGCCTCTTGGGTGCGATAGCGCCACTAGCTCACTTCTTTCTCTGCTGTGAAGTTTATAGGCGCTATATTAGCGGCAACGGAATACGTGCAATCTGCGGAGAATAAGATCAGTGATGATCTTTAAAAACAACTGGAAGTAATGGCTTTATTTTAGCAATCGAAATCAGCAACTAAAGAGCTACTAGCTCCAAAACCACCTGGAAAACTTCTTGACAGAGCTGTTCACCCTCTATTGCAAAACGTCAATTAAGCAAATAAACTCAAGGTGTTTATAAGTTAATAGGTAGGACGGAAAATTTCTGATTTCTAGATATATGTTATCGAATAGCTGTGTTCTGTAATGCAATGAGAATGCGGGAACCTACGTTGACCGTATTTGCAAAAAGGTGAAACACAGAGTCCAAGTGTAAGTAGCCACGTATTTGGCGCTGGAATGATGCAATCGGTAGTGGTTTAAAGGAGAAATATAAGGAACACTATAAGTAAGAAATATAACAAAAAATTTCGTGTGCTCTGAGATCAGCAAGCGGCTATTCCTGCTAAAGAAATATAAGGACCAAATCCCTTCCCAAATTAGTCCGCAATGAAAGCAACTATCCACAATGGGCTCGATGGTGATGTGATATAATTTACTTTACTAAAAAGATAAGCGAATGCAGGTCACTTAAGCCCTGCGGTCCATTCCATTTTCTGCTAATTTGACGACAACCATAATGCTGCAAGACAATTGGCAGAATAAGGATATAATTTACTTTACTAAAAAGATAAGCGAATACAGGTCACTTAAGCTCTGCGGTCCATTCAATTTTCTGCTAATTTGACGACAACCATAATGCTGCAAGACAATTGGCAGAATGGGGATCGGATCATTTTTACCCTCACCTACTGAAGGCCTTTTTCCTAGACGCTAACGACAAAAAAATGGTGTTTGCTGGCAGTTGTTGGTGCTTTAACTAGTTCAGTATTGCCTCAATGACTAATAATTGCTTTTCTTGTAAATTGTGATGAAAAGTAGACCCCACATGCTATTCATATCTAGTTGGCTGAAACTCAGTCGTATCATAAGACTCCTGTTCGCCACAATTGCCAATATTTTCCATTGGATTTCTCCGTTATTGCTGTCATTGCGACTGTATGAAAATTTTCATCACCAGCAATACATGCTGACAAAAGTCACAGGCTAGATTACCAAAGAAGAGGAGGGAAGGCAGAAGGAGAGGGAGAAGAAGGAGGAGAAGAAAAGAAATCTAAGAAGAATTAAATTTGCATTTCAAATAGACTCCTTTTGCAAGGATCCCTCACAAATTGTACACAACAACTTTCTAATTCTCCCATTTTGAGGGTCTGTGGTGTAATTTTAAATGAAATAGAAAATTTATGCGCTATCCTTTTACACTTTTTGACTCCCTCTTTCTTCCAAGCAGGTACTTTGTTGGGGACCAGCCAGGGATTCTGCCCTAAGAGTACTTTTAGACATTTCTAATGGAGAGTCAAATTCAGTGCAGAGACGGATCCCTCTTTTTTCCCTTTCCTCTAATGCACTCAACCCATTCGCCTACTTGATTATCTCTCCGGTCCTCTATCACTCGTAGCTAAAGTTACGAAACTAGGTTGGAAACCTGTATTTTGTGGATGGGACAAACTATGACTACTCACGACAGAAGCGAATTGACTTCTGCCTACACCAATTACCCTAGACCCATGTTTTGTGGGAGTGCTAGTGACGATTAAGACGGATTCAGCTATTAAGTAAGTTTAATAGTTCGAGGCGGAGCTGCCGAGCCTTATCATGCAAAAGCGTTGGTTAGACAGACGAACAGCGCCTTCTTCATCGCTTTTGCTTGCTTCATAGGGCTTAATTAAATATGGTTAGGTAGTACTAAATAAGGAATGAAGAGACGAAAGACAACAGATAGGAAGTTTAATATTTTCACAAATATATTATGCTTTCCATCTGTTCTAAGACAGCATTTTGGGCCATTGTTCTCACTATTCATATGCAGCCANAAAAGCGTTAGTTAGACAGACGAACGGCGCCTTCTTCATCGCTTTTGCTTGCTTCATAGGGCTTAATTAAATACGGTTAGGTAGTACTATATAAGGAAGGAAGAGACGAAAGACAACAGATAGGAAGTTTAATATTTTCACAAATATATTATGCTTTCCATCTGTTCTAAGACAGCATTTTGGGCCATTGTTCTCACTATTCATATGCAGCCAGCTTTTACAACACTCCAGGATCGCAATAGCCTAACTGTCGTCCATGTTAAAGTATATTAAGCGCCAAGATTCAGTTCAAGTCAAATAATGCATACCTTTGCATTTACATGCAATAAACTCTGTTGAATCACTTTGACTTTAACTAACCAGAGTCAAAATCAGCGCACAGATCAAGTTACCTGTACAGAATCACTGCTGCTTTACTCCACTCCACAAATGCCAGACATCATATTGCATTCGAAAGAAGGATTCGCTGCGAAATAGGATCAACAGATAACCCTGTAAATAAATCATTGGCTAATTTCATGTTCTGTGTAAATTTGTCTATATTGTATCGGCCAATGAGCTATTTCGCTGCTTTCTTCATGCAAGTCTGTCACACAGTTTGTTGCCATGCATGTTGTTGGCACAGAAAGGCTTGCCCTCATGTTTACGCAAGCACCAATCCATTGTGCTTTAATCTTAAGTGTGGCAAGCCATAAAGTGGCTTTCACATCAGCTCAACGCAAAACATCAATGCAAGTTCAAAGTAAAGCCTAGTAGCGATTCTGTGGCAAAAAGGGTGCAAGATTACTTTTCATTAAAGATTTGTTAAGTCACACATCCAAGGAATCTGCTTATGGCAACAAAGTCAAGCAGATTTGCTATTAAAATGTTACTGGCTTAAGGTAATGGTCGTGGGAATCGATACCACACTAGGTAGCATTTCGCAACTGTACAATGTGCATTGATTCCAACTATTCAAACATAATAAGTGCGTTATTCAATCCTATTGTTCGAACCTGCAGCCAATTGGCTGATTGTATAAGTTTGCACATCATTGCGCTTAGCAACAAACCTTGGCACAATCGAATACAGTACTGACTAGCAAATCGGTACATTGAATACCACAGCGGCACATTCTGAAGCCATAAACCTAGTCATTAAGCAAATAGTCTCTTGTTTGCATGCTTTAATAAGAATCATGCAAAAAAACAGTCTTAGGCAACTACAGTAAGAGCACTGGTGCTGCTGTTGGACATTGCTATACGGTTTTTATGTGGCCGTCTGCAACCATAGACAAACGTTAGCTTGCGGAATTATGCTAGAAAATTTTAGATCCGTGGCCATCTATGCGAGAACCCTAGTAAAAATGCTGCATTAGCCTGATTCCCTTAAATGACTGATAGGTAAAATCGCGTAAATTGCACTTAAATGCGTACAGATTACTACGCCAGGTTAGAATCGCCGGCAGTGAGGAAATCTAGGTTACCGTGAACAAGCTGACAAATGAATGAATGGAGTGGCGGATGATTTTAATGTAAGTTTGCGCCCTCAATACTTTCCTCCTTAGTGACTCAGCGGTGTCGATTGGTTGATCAGTCGATCGACCAATTCAACCATCTGCTGTAAAGTCTTTTGTATCGAATAATTGGCTGGCAGACTGAGATGGTGCAGTGCACTGGCCCATACGGCCTACTTTTTTGATAAATCAGTATTAGAAGAGGCGGCAGACACCAACCCTAGTAAAAATGCTGCATTAGCCTGATTTCCTTAAATGACTGATAGGCAAAATTGCGTAAATTGCACTTAAATGCGTACAGATTACAGCAGTGAGGAAATCTAGGTTACCGTGAAAAAGCTGACAAGTGAATGAATAGAGTGGCGGGTGATTTTAATGTAAGTTTGCGCCCTCAATATTTTCCTCCTTAGTGACTCAGCGGTGTCGATTGGTTGATCAGTCGATCGACCGATTCAACCATCTGATCTAAAGTCTTTTATATCGACTAATTGGCTGGCAGACTGAGGTGATGCAGTGCACTGGCCCATACGGCCTCCTTTTTTGGTAAATCAGTATTATAAGAGGCGGCAGACACCACTCTAGTGGTGACGCTAAGTAAAACCAAGCCAACAGGACAAAATTACTTATCTTTCCTACCGCATTACAAACTCTTGCAGGCAATAGAGATAAGGCCTTACCTCTGCAAATATCTTTAGCGGTAAAGTCCCAATGCCGAAGGGTCAGTGAAGAGGCTAGGTCAACTCCTTCTTGCAATTGTCATTGAATTGCTTTTCCCGTACAGCTGTATCATTAAACAGTATTTACTTTTCAACCCTAGTTTATAAAGGCAATCCTAGCAAGAGACTGCAACCACTTTAAAAGGGCGTCTTTGGAGTGCCTTTTAGTAGGTGAAGTAGCAACGCTTTGATTAACAGTGAAAGCCGCAGCTTTAAGCAGCTCAAAATCAAGACACACTGCCTTATTTCTGCATGATGGATGCCTGCGTTTCAAAGTAGCGAACGTTATTTTGTTACCTCGGTACAATGAAAACGATCACTTAGCCTCGTGCGCGCCTGATGATGCAGTAAATGGACAAAGGGAAGGCGACTTAAGACTAATTTTTTGCATAAAATTTTTATGGTCCTTGCAGACCACTCCGGCCTGGAACGATTTGGTGTTCACCATGCTTACTTTTAGTAGCAACTGCATGTTCTGGAACAAACACTTCCTCATTCTCTGCTTCGATGTTGCCGCACTGTGAACTGGTTTTAGCATTTCATATGCGTTCCACTGCGACTTGCCCAAGATGCTGAATGCTTAGGCTCCAACTAATTGCTAGGGTGTCATAATTTGTGTGGTTGCGATGAGTTCAAAGATGACATGCGGAGAATGATAATGCATTAATATAAGCAAATTAATAATTTACCTTTTGGCAGTAAGATAACAAGTAGAATAGTGAATGAAGGTTTAGCCCGGTGTTGCCAAGCGATTCTTGTGGTATTCGCTGCCACAGTAATCATCCACGGCTTGTTCGCATATCTTGAGTTGAGAGGTAGTTACTGCCTGCTCCTCTTTGCGCAGAAGACCTATTTCTTATCTGTGCTACTGCGTATAATCTGTGTTACATGAAGCTTTTTCTTGAGAGGTCAAGAAGTTGGCTACCATTAAAGCTTTTGTTGGTGGCTGCACTTAATTTTGTGCATTTTGAAATTAACACAGTGCTCTGAGGGCTCCCCGGTAGAAAGAGCGTTGGTCTTGTGCAGAGGGTAGGTAATCTGGGCTTCTGTAATGGTTGTTTGTGAAGATACTCTGTGGGCCTATTGTATAACCTTCAACTGGTAAATTACGTTAAGTTTCGCAGGTGGTCTGTTTGGCGAACTCTTGCTGCCTAGAAGGCCAGTAAGTATTCCTGGCGTCTTTGACATTTTTATAAAGTGCAACGTGCACCTTTTGGGACCCTTGAATGTCTGTAGTAGCAAGCTGGATAGGCTTCACCTAATTTTCTAGTGATCGGTGTACTGAATATGCAGCATTTAACTTAGTATTGTCAGGTAAGATGAGGACTGCCAACATAATTCCTGGCGCACTATTATTCAAAGGACTACTCAAGCTCGCAAATCATTTTCAGATTCGCAGATTTGTAAGCCAGGTTTACTTACGACGCGATAAACTAACCTCGCTATATTTAAATATCCAAAGGCTTGCAGATGATTTTCCCATAACGCTTTTGGTCGTGCTCAAAAATCTGGTGAATGACAAGTTCCGCTAATACGCAAAGGTAGGGTTTGCACGTAAGACAGGCCTTTTGTTCTACAAGACGAAATAAAGTGGCTTGTAGTAGTTCATAAGGATGACGTAAGGAAGCCAGTATACCAACAAAAATCTGTACCACTTAGCACTAACGCAACATAACAGCAACTTGCGTTATGCCTGTCTCTCCTAAGCTGTGCCGCTCCTCCGTGATCTAATCCACTACTGTCTACCCCACTATCTATTCCTCCTCTGCTCTTCCCTTCTAACANTCCTCCGTGATCTAATCCACTACTGTCTACCCCACTATCTATTCCTCCTCTGCTCTTCCCTTCTAACATGAGTGAATTTAGTGCCACTAAATTCACTCCATAATGATGTGGCGTGAAGAGCATATACACGACTGGGCCTTTGTTTTATTGCAATACCATCCACCCCTAATACCCCACCATCCATTTCACCACACAGGCTAACTGACACTTCAAGATGGCTACACAGTGCTCCACAAGTGCACATCACGCTCACGCTCCCAACCGCAATCGTTATATAATTAATGCCAGCTGTGACATTTTGGCATAAAAGAGGCAGAAAATTGGCAATTTTGTTGTCTTTTGAACTTGCAACAATGAAGGAACCTTCTACTTCCCCCTCATTCCAAGGTCTTTAGTGTCTAATGTACTAAGGAACAATTGCAGTTGGAGTGAGAAAGCTTCCAGAGGCAATCAGCAAGTCAAAGTACTGCTAAGGAACATTGAGGAAAGGGTACGCTTTGGTCTCTTTTGAGGTTTTGAAAGGGTACCCAATATCTAGTCTATTATTATTACTTCAAAAACTTATGAAAGTAATTATAATTGTAGCCATTCTCCTGAAGCAAATGAATAACCGCTTTCTAAGCTTTTTCATCTTGGCAATCTCTTGCAACAATAAATTACAGCACTTGCCACTCCCCTACTTCTTGTCCCTTGCCTACCTGCTGCCCGCGGAAACCTACATTTCCACATCAGTAGTGCCTTTTTTCTTGCCTTTTGCGTGCCGCACCGCATTGAAGTGCCTGCAGCCGAATAGTGTCTAGTGCAAGATGGAAACACTATGGATTAATGTGACTGTGAGAAACCGCCACATATTTGATTCTAACCTTTTGCATAATAACGGTGTTTAACAAGAAAGCTTATATTACATTATGTTAAGAAGTCTTGTAATAGAGGCCCAAAAATGAGCAGCTGAAAAGTGTCAGTGGTCCATAATAAAGCCTAATGATTCTTAAGCCAGATTTTAGTTTATGCTACATAAAACAGCTTTCCCAAAAATCAGTGGCTTGGCAGGCACTGGAAGACCTGAAGGTTATTCTAATAGCAGTTACACTTTCCTACACATTAAAAACTATTAAAAACTGATAAAGCTGTTAAACTTAGAGGCAAGAAATCACGAGATTAGGCTACCCGCTTCGTGTGAGCTGTCGAATTCAACTGCCGACGGATTCGATTCACATATATTTCAGGAAATGTGCTTTAGATTAGTAGCGAAACCTACCACTGGTGATTACTGGTTAGTTCCACTACTGGCCATGACATTGTGTAAGGATACGGAAAGCTGAGTAAATGGGTAACATCTCCTTCTCCTTTTCTTCCTCGGTGTTTCCCATTTTTGAGTGGGGTTGATGCTGGCGACTGGTTACCGCCGTAGTAAGGCCGTTACTGGGTAACCAACGTATTTTATGCATTTATGGAATGGGTACCCCAAAATGCAAATGTTGCCTCATTCGCTACTTAACTGCAAACCGCCATCGGAGGTGAATAATGCACCATTGTTGAATCATATTAAAGTAGTTTGCAAAGTGAACAGTACAGAATAAGCGGCTTTATCAAATCAGGTAAGAGTTGTCACTGACAGCGGTGTCAAATGCAAGCACGTCTGGCGAAAAACCCACTGTGTCACCTTCTCTGTTCAACCACAGTGATTTGGATAGCTCGTAAACTTAATATCAGGAAAACGCTTGTGTAAGAGAGCTGTGCTTGCTTCAAATTTTGCCTTTACCTGCAGGTGCAATTTAGTCTTTGTGAGTTTGACCCCCTTCCCAGTGTTACGGTAACCCGTCTATGCATAAATCTCCTAGCTTACTTTGCATACTAACCTGGTTGCTCACAACCTGATATCACTATTGTGTCTGATTTTGCCACAAGATGTATAACTTCATCTCGGATGTCCCCAGCCTGAATGGACGGGTGGACTTTTAGTCAACCTGAACGATGTGCCTCCGATTAAGTTAAATCGTAAGTTCGCCTTAAAATTTGATATAGCGGCTCATTGGAATTTCATTCTAGACTGGGAGAAGACAGCTTAGTAAGTTTGTTTTATTTTTATTGACTACACATCAAAGCTTCTACACGCAATGTGAAGGGGTAAAATTTTGAAGTGAAAAGTGGGCCGCAGTGCAAATCAGAAGTGCATAACCACGACGTCCTCCACACCGCATATCCCTTATGGTGGAGAGTAGGCTTAAAAGGAAACAAACATGAAATCAGCAGCACCAAAAAGAATGCTTTGGCTTAACAATGTGACCGCATTTAAAAGAAGCAAATCACTTGTTGAGATGGCACAAGAGGGAAATTTTCGTGCATTTAATTGTGCGCGTTGCTTATATCAGGATGTAAGCAAGGAAACAAAAGGGGCAATAAATCTAGAATAACTTGCGTCTAATAAGTGCAAGCATAACCTCTGGCCTTTTGTAGTCTAGGAGGTCACCATTCATCGCATTGGTGGCATTACTGGTTGTCTGAAACACAAATCCTAACAATGATCACATACAGCGTTTTAATATGAAATGCCTGAGTAGTAGTGCAGATTAACCATCGCTTTCGCTATTTGATTTAATGCCTTTGACTCATTTGCGAATCATGTCTGCTCCTCCTTTTCGTTGGATTCTTTCTGTTCACAAAAGGAGCATTTTCGCCTGCCTATCTCTTCTGTTCTATCAGGGTCATGTGAGTATTATAGGCTTCTTTCATCCACACATCCATTGTTTGTTCTTGCCTTGGCAATGCCTTTTCCCCCTACCATCGCCTCCATGTGAAGTGTCTGGAAATATAGGTTTTGGGCGATCTTTCTTGTGGTACCTTTCCCTCTGTCTTGCTGCACATACCTTTTAAACGTGGTCACGCTGCCGATAAGTCCTACATGATATTTAAGGCGTTCGTTAAGGTAGCATGACCCGTCAGGTGATCGAACATTCGCATGCCCGGCATGCTGCCTTCCCCATAATTTTATCCCATATTTTGTGTGCATGATGGGAGATGATCTGTAATGGTTTGTGCCCATTGTTAGTTTGCCACTTTTAGCTTGTCAAGTAATTTCCCACATAGAATGCAAACCATCGCTTGAGGTTCAATTTGGGGTAATCAACGGAAGCTAAGCAAATTAGCTCCGCCGCAACTCTAAAAACAACTGACATCAGATCTTGAATTGTGGGTCCCCACGTCAAATGTGCAGCGATTTTTAGGTGCAAAGCAGGAATTTTTGGTCATATTGGCAACGTTATTAGTGGATGCTAAGGAATTTAGAACTATATTAGCATTGCTATGCTCTTTGAACTAATTTCCAATAGATGCTGTTTCGTGATCTTCAACGCGTGGTATTTGAGGCTGTTGTGGTTCGATATAACCTATTTTATCCTATTGCTTAAAATTTCTATTTGGGGAAGCAGGTGCAACTTAATAGAAGATGACTTCATGCTACCAGTTTTACCCGAATAACCCAAAATTGCTGTTCTACATGCAGGTCACCCTCGGTGGCTACTGAGAGGGAGCGACTGTCACTCATATTGCCTTTTAAGACAGCGAGACAATTTGGGTGACGTGGCAGGCCATGGCTGTTGGTTGAGTTGGACGGCATAATGGGCTACTAATGTGAATGGGGAAGACACCTTTTATGGGACAATGGCACCACTGCACATAGGGTTGTTAGAGCACTGTCACTCTAGAGGAGAGGTGGCATTTACTTAACTACTTCTCGTGCTCATCCAATCTCTTGTCCATACTAGCCCTACATGTGAGCAGGCAAACGATAGACAGGTGTGGGTTGAGCTAAAAAAACATGGCTTAGATGGGTAGATAAAAGCAGGACTAAAGAGGCTGGATATGTGGTGCAGTTAGAGTCGAAGTCCATAACAGATTAAAGTGCTAGTGAAGAAACAGCTCGCTTTCCTTTAAGACCATAATACCTAACATGGCGCAATACATACCATAGCATTTTGAGCTTGGTCAACTAAATACGAAGGCACTGTTGTGCATAGAATAAACCAATATTTATGTTCAATTCCTAGTTGCCATCCGAAAGCCCAAAAAGGTCTTGCATAAACAAAAAAGGTCTTTCATAAATAAACGCTGTGGCAATAAATACGAATGTTTAAGTAGGGTGCAGCCAAGATCGCATTTTCGTCACATCATTTTGTGTAAAGAAGTGTCGCATTATTAGACTAAAAATGAAGTGAGCTTTAACCCTGGTGGAGCTAGGACGATACCCTTTTAGATTTGAAAGAAGGAAATACTTAAGATAATTTGATAACGTGTTTGCACCAGATTCTACAAGAGGTAAAAGTAAAGTAATATGCAAATTGAAAAGATCTTTATTAAAATGGGCACGTGCACATGACTAGTTATGAGGTTTAATTTGAAAAGGTTTGTAGTACTTATTCACTTTGTTACGTGTGCCATGTATCGTATGAAAACAAAAATACATTCATATAATGCTTGTAATTTCCAGGACATAGGTCAACTGCAGATCGTACATTACGCTAAGTGAAACAAGTGTTAGGTTAAGCATTTCGTCCATCATTCTCAAGGTCATCAACGTTAACTGCTGTCTGCCTCGTCGGCACAGTGCCATGATTTTGTCCGTATTGAGTCAAGGTTCCTCGAAGGCTCGATAAAGATGAAGTGCGAATTTTTAAAGGACTAAGGCACAATTTGCTAAGCATGGGCTCTATAGCAATCATTCAGAATCAGAACTCTGTCTTTGGCAATGCTCCACATATTGCTCCAACAAACACCAATTTTATTTTTAGTTTTGCAAAATTGCTTTGTATGGGTTCACCAATACTGGAAATAGTAAGCGTTGTTAGAAAAGTCTATTCAATTCAAGTTACTCGACAGTCGCAAGTTCTCAGTTAGAAGTCCTTGAGGCAAGAAGAGCAAGGGATTTGACTACGTCTGAACTGTTTACTGCTTTATGCCACCATAGAAATGATATGAATGATACTGAGTTTGACTAGTAGCTTATGTCAATGCGTGCACAGGTCAGCACACATGTAAAACAACAGCAAATTACTCAAGTACGCTGTGCTTCATGCTTTCCCTACTTTGATTTGGGATTGATCCTAATAAGACCCTTGATCGATAGCTTGCTATGGCAGCAAAAACGCTAGTCTCCTGTTAAATCACAGCATTTTACCTTGCGGCTGTACAAAAGCACGATATGCAAGAGGTATCAAAGAGGGTTTGAGTATTAGCTGCGCCATGTTTTTACGCTATTTTACAATTAATAAAATTAGTTGCGAAATGTTAGGTTACTTCAGTTCTAGTGGAGTGCAGTTCAATTGTAAGGCATTTGATTTTTTAGAATGACTGTAATGCAGTGCGAATGTTTTTGATACGAAAACTGCAACAGCAGAAGCACACGGTTGCGACCTATGAACCTGGTTTTTATTTGCAATCATTTAATGTTGTACGCAGCTCTTCCACCTCCGGTAGCTATGGTGATGCTCGTTTTTTACAAATTCCTTGAACTTAGTCGATGGTTGAGGAGCATTTTTTGGCAAAGAAAGCTGCAACAGCACAAACACGTACAGCTGCGCCACAACTTGTCCAGTTAAATCCAGAATCGATCAAAACTAAAGCATAGCAGCCTATTCCATTCAGTAATTACTTGCCGTAGTTCTTGTATTTAATTAAACAATTAAGGTTCGACCAATGATAGAAGCGCCTAAGTTGGCACAGAGAATGCATAACACAGGAACGCTCATCCGCTAGCAACCGTGTTTCTCTGAAGCTTGAATTGATTAAACTGCACAGTCTAATGCATGATTTGCGCTACTAATGCCTTGGACAAGGGTACAGAGCAAAATATTTGATCCTAAAGTGATCAGAAGTGAAACAAGCATTTTGCTCACTTTTGTAATTGTTTGGCGCTGTTTATCTCAATGAAGTCAAAACTTTCGATGTACCCTGTGTTTAGGAAACCCATTTTGGCAAACAATTTGCGATAGTACATAAATCTGTTGCGGTGATTTAAGTTTATCAATTGCAAGACTTAGTGGCAGGATCCCTTCTGTAATTTCTCGCGGTAGTTCTCATCTTGCAATCCNCTGTTTATCTCAATGAAGTCAAAACTTTCGATGTACCCTGCGTTTAGGGAACCCATTTTGGCAAACAATTTGCGATAGTACATAAATCTGTTGCAATTATTTAAGTTTATCAATTGCAAGACTTAGTGGTAGGATCCCTTCTGTAATTTCTCGCGGTAGTTCTCATCTTGCAATCCTACGGTTTTAGGTGTGGTCGAAGCATGATGACTACCTTTTGGCAGAGAAATCAGGAGTAGCAGGGGTACAGAGACCCGTTTATTTTTATCCATCCGAAATTTGTCACAATTAGGAATAAGCAGCTCGTTTCCTCCTGCAAGAGATAGCGGAAGTTCTCGACTTAAAACCGGACATGCTGGGTGTAATTGATGAGCAAGACTTTTATTTTGACAAGGAAAGCTGAGAGTCTGAGGCTGTAGAGATGAGCTCTGTTTAATCTGTATAGGTGGCGATTAGCACAGGTTGGGATTCAACAATTTGCGTCCGCCTACAAACTGCTGCTCCATTTTCGGTTGAAGATCTGGCAATGCAGGTGTGACTAAAATGCAAATCGCCCATATTAGCAAAAAAACTGAGCGAGTATGGTGAATAAGGCTGGAAGTGAAAAAAATAGGGAAAGGTTTGCGCACTCAGGGCGAGGCCAAAATGGTTCGCAGTTGAGCGGTGGCAATGCGGACGTGTGAGAACATGGAAAACAAAAGTAAATTTGATTAGGGTAAAAAGAACAGTGCATTTCTTAAAGGAGTAGGTTGCTCGACGAAGTACTAACACATTGCAAGTTTTTCTAACAGTTGTCTTCCTTTCTTGTCATTGGCATTAGGCAGGTGATTTATTGCTTCTGAACTTGCCTTTGCCTTCCTTTCCCTCTTGTCCGCGATCCACCCCTATGCTGCTCTCAATTCTTCATTTGTATGCGTCATTTTAATATTATCACCTCCGGCATCAAGTGCGACTCACAAGGAAAGGAAACTGTGTTTGGTATCCTTATATGCGCCATTCAAAAAAGCTTCAATTCCTTCCATTAAGCCATTACCTTTTGTGTTGTACTCAGTCACATGACTAGATGAGAAGGTGAATGAATCAATCTAAGAATGGGTGGAAGGAAGACGAGAAGGCCTAAGGCACGCTGCACCACAGCACCGTTTGTAGTCGCCTTGCAGCATCCATTTCCAATCCTATTTTCTCTTTCCTACGACCTCTCATCTCTTTGCATCCATCTAATTTATTCTTTCGTCCTTTTTAGCTAAAAATTTTGTAAATCTTTGCTCCTACCGAAGAAATGCATACACGACTGTTGCCTTCGATAATGCAGGGCAACACCTTTTAAAGGCATAGGATTGGGATACGCATCGCATACGCACTTCCGCTACCTTAATAGCAATCTGTAGGAATGGGTTGCCAAGTTCTTTAATCAACTTCAACCCTGCACTACTTCTGCTGCGCAGCGCTTACTGATCAAGCCCCAATTATACTCTATGAAGTTAAATAAGCAGCAGTATCATGACATAACACATAAACACTCTATCGCGGTAAGCAAGAGCATGCTTGACTTGGTCGGATTAGATTGGACTGGATCAGAATAGACTTTAATTCTCACCTAAGTCTGATTACGACAGACTTGGGTAAAATGGGAAGAAAGAGGGTAGTCAGAGCATCCAGATCTATTGCGAATGCTTCATTCTAAGAGGATTCGTATACGTTACCGCTGAAGTCAATCCTAACAATCAAATTAAGTCCACCTAGTCGACTCGATGCAACTCCAAGCCATGCAAAATGAGGTCTTCGCCTCCTTTTTTTCCTTCTCGCAGACACTGGGGGTCGAAGCACGTGGACTATGATTAGGACCAGTGGCATCTTCGAAATATAGGAACAGGCGCTCTCTTACCAACGACCCATTTTTCATTGTATAACCCAGCACATCTTTTGCGAGTACCTCTCTTGTCGCATGCTGTGACGCTCTAAGTATTGCGCTTTGCATTAAGTCCCACAGTTTGTGCGCTATCCATTCAATCCAGCCAGAAATGGAGAGCGAGCACTTACTGCATTTCACTTCGTTCCTTTATTGTTTCAATTTAGCGGCACAAGAAAATCTCGCCTATTCTGCCTCCCTTACGCCTCACCCGCCTTCGCCTCCTATTCTTACCTCAGTAACTGTGTCTGTGAGATTAGCCGCACTGGTGGTAGGGATCCGAAAGCTCCTTTTACAGTTTATTAGTTATTTACTCACAAAGAACCATACAACCGAGATTTCTGCTTTTGGCTTCCACTTATTTTCATCATCTCATTTTAGCCCTCTCGAACAACTGTAGTTAATTGAACATCCACTTCGAAATAAGCAACAGTCATGTTGCTGCATTAGCAAAGCTGCTCACTTAGCTGCCGTTGCTGATTAGGACTAATGCGAGACCCGGAGCTCTGAGGTGGCCACACGGTGATCACAAAGGGAGGTTGAGTGAATTGGGGAAGTGTTTAAGTGTTTGCATGCACAAAGGTGACATCACTGCTCCTCTTAAAACAACTAACAAATTGGCCAATGTGTTAATTAATGAATGGCAGCAGCAATTTCGCTACAGAGACAATTCAACGTCCTTTGAGCCATCAAGTCGCGCAAAATCTGATTTCGTCAGCGCCCAAATTAGCTGCTTCGCGCATTAAGCAGTGGTGTTAACACTGATTGGTTACTCATAAATCAAACCCGTTTCACACTTCATCCGCTCTCCTGAAGATACCTCCGTCTGGTCAAAGTGATGATCACCGACGCCTATATTGTGGAAAGCGAGGAAGTACCAAGTGCACGAAGTCTTCTCACAGACCAGCTTTTGGATTGGAATCATTAACACGACACGCATTCGTACCCGAGTGTGGGCGTAAATACCACACGGGAGGATTTCAAAGGCTGCCGCAACTAACCTCTAAACTCAATTCTTCTGGAGGTCTAGTGCACCTAGCAGCCAGATGTCCATAGGTGCACCATAATAGTAGAGAAAAATGTCTCATTGACTGTCGGCATTAATAGGCCATGTAGCGCACAGCTGTGGCATCGCTGTTAATGAAGTTGATGAGCGTGCAGCTGGGCGAGCAGGGAGGATCAAAAATGATAGTGGAAGAGGTGAGTAGATCCCCCACACTGTAGACTTCAGCGATAGTGGAGTTGATTAGGAGGGGGCTAAAGACTTCACTGCATGTGGGTGATGTCCTTTGACAAGTGGAGGAAGTGTAAAGCCTGGTGCAATTTACAAGTAAGCAATTATTGTTAATGCTCTCTCCAAAGCGCAAATGCAATTAATAGCATCGTCTTATAAAGAAAGGTCTGAACGAGAGATTCGTGTGGGAAGCATTGGAGCGTTTTAGCAACCGAACCTGGTTTGGCTATCCGTGACAATTATTGGGTTTTCAACTCGTTGGTGATTGTAATGTGGAGTGCTTGTTTGATTTTGATGCACGCAAAACTTGCCTATCTGCAGAAAACGCAGTATTCTTTAAATAGTTACGATGTGGTTGCTTCAAGAACCATAGGAGGTCTTACTTTTTTGAGAAGTGGCAGTGAGGATGTTGTCTTTTAGATTTGTAGTGCCATACAATCGTTGCGCTAGTCGAGTGCTAATCTAGATCGGTTGACCATTGACTAGGTCTGCAATTAGCTTTAGCACTACAAGGGAGCTAATAAGAGACTGAGCAAACGAATGCAACTTATATTTGGTGATTTTGTCACTTAGGAATTACCATTCTCTCGTTTTCGCGAATTTGGCGCCAGGAATTGCGTTTGGCAGATCTTCATGAGTTTGGCATTAATAAGCCTTCGCGGAGCAATCCTAAGCCATCCCACCCGTGTAGCTATTCTCCAAGATAACTCTACCTCTAAGAATGGTGTTCGCGGTCATGTGAAAAGAGGTAAACTTGACCCATCCCATACTGGTGCACATCAACAGCAATTATTCCATCAGGACCTCCAGTTGTGTGTGCGTGTGTGTTAGTTTACTGCAAAAGGTTGTTGTGTTTGCTCTTGCGTAAGCTGATCCAACTGTGAGAAATTGGTTAAGCGCTGTTAGGTTGATTTGACAAGGCAAGCACCGCATTGCATTGCGTCAAATTTCATTAAAAATTTGAGTAGTAATTGGCATCAACACGGCAATTTTACATAGTAAACGGATACGAGTGGTTTCAAAACTCATCGATTACTTCGAATGCGCTGTACATCTTAATGCAAACGTAACAAATTACACACTCATTTTCTGCCTTTTGGTGCTTATCAGCAAGCAGCCTAAATTTGTCTTCCCCACAAACGCTTAACCAATTATGAGCTTTGTCAGTGGACAAATGCTTGATATAAGGAGGCAACTTAACCTTTACTGTTGTTGTTCATCATCAGTAGTCTTTTTCGCACATGAGCAAATTGCAGCGTGGCCAAATTTAAGTGCCTTTTCCAGTCAGATACAACAGCAAGATAAATGAGGTGATAAATTGCAGAAGGCTTTTGGAATGGAGAGCCAATGATATTTGTAGCTTAGCTGAACCGCTTTGCAGCAGACAATAAGAGGTTTCAAGTGCAATGAGAGGTTAATGTAACGAGAGGACAGGATATTGGATTGACGCACATCAGTCCTCGTCACTTGTTGTTAACCGCGCACAATGCCAAACTGATGAACAAACTGCTAGGCAGTCGACTGTTGGTAGAGCAGATATAATGGCGTGGATTTTAATACAACTGGTGGTCACATTCACAGTATTCATGATGTGCATTCGCATGAAGTAAGCGAGAGGTTGGTAAAGTGGAGTAGGTTTGTGAGACTGTTAAAGGTGGTGCAAAGGGTGTTAAAGGTTACTTAAATGCATGAAAATGAGAGAGCTGGAAACCTAGAAATTGAATGATGAGGGAGTGGGAAGATGAGGAAAGGAGTAAAGATATTCTTTGGTGTTAATGTCCACCAGTCTCGACTGCTACCATTTTAGCGATTTGGGCAGAAGAAATGCCATAGTGCAGCCAGCACCGATTCTACTCGATTGCGCCGTTTTCACGACTTGCGGTCAGTGTATTTTGCACCTGCGATCAACTCTCACCTTGCAGTTTTGGTTTTGGGTTTTGTGGCATTCAGTTGCAATAAGGAGTAGATTGCCAAGGCCATTAGGCTGCGGTTTTGAATCTGGATGGGCGAGATTTTTTGGGCCATCATCCCTGGTCCGCTATATGGATGGTGGAGTGAACTCACTCGAGACAATTTGAGCTAACAAATTTGGATCACAAGCCTCAGGACAACAAATCATCATGGATGAGTTACTTAATTTTGTGTGATTGCTTTAACGTTCACGTTTCCTGCCTACTATCATAGACATGCCATCATGGGCTGCACGGGCAACTTTCCTTCAGGATTTATAGTGTCTTTCCCGTTTTGACATACGTGATAGGTCGGTAGTTCTGAGGTCCCAATAAAACCGTAATCGTGGTTTATTTAGCATGTGTAGTGCGAAATGTCATGCAGTAGGATCGTCTTGCTTGACACTTAGCACCGCGTGCGGTCTCTTACAGTAATGATTTGACCTCAGTTACTCCTCTGAGTGCCCTTATGCGCAACAACTTCCTGTCCATCCTCATTCATTATTAACACGTGGGAGCACACTGGGACTTACGAAGCTGCATAGCCCGATTAGTGAAAACGGCTAATCATTATTTTGTTTATGCAGATCAGGACGCTGATGGAAGTAATCGACTAATATTTAGTGAACATGACGTGAATTGAGCCCAATAAACCCAACGGCAACGTCACTGGCTGCATTGTCGATTTTGAGATCAATAATACCTTGGATAGAAACTATGTCTTTCGAGAATTAAAGCCAGGACACAGAGTTTGCACTGCTGCTGCAATCACTCGGCACGAAGTTTTGAAGCTAGATTTATGCATTGGTAAGTATAGAAGAGAAGTGAGGGTGACTACACCATCTTTGAAAGAAGGTAAGGCCTTCCTACTTGCTTACTGAAATGCTTTGATTTAGCAGAACCAAGGCCACAAATGAATCAGGTTAATTCTATTAGGGTAGTAAATCGACCACGCGGAGTAAGACATGCGTACTTAATAAGGCAGCTGCGATTGCTCTATCATGCGCAATTGCAATTGATTGATGCGTGGGTGATAGAAGAAATGGTGGAAGAGATTCGTTGTTTTGGATAGAAGTGGAGGAAGACACCGCAGTTCCGTCGAATAGATCATCGCACCTTACAACTCCTGTAATGATAGCCTCAGGAGGGTGTGTCTCATTGTCCGCAACTGCCAACACTGAGAGGACTACTTACAGTGCATTGGATAATGAAACCCTATTACCTCTATGCTCCTATAGTTGTCGTCTATCTTAATGTAAGTGTGTGCAAAATGTTAACTGACACACCAGCTTCGAATATTATAGCCCAAAATTTGGTTTGTAGGACGCACTATTTAAGTACACCAGTTACTGTAAACTCTTTTACAATGACAAATACAATTTTCGAAATTTTTATTCATTCTTAGTGAAACACAACTGGGTCCACTCTAGTGATGTGCATAAGGTGAACAAGAGAAACAAATGCATTTTATTTGAAAGGTATGCTGGCATTCAGGGTGTGGCGCTGGAAGGCTACACTGTGATGCTGGGTACTCTTTTAAATCCAGTGAGACCTGCCTGTCCACGATTCAAGGGTTTTGGCCTTTGTGGCTGCTATTTTGTCCCTTACTTTTCCCCCTTCTGAATATCTAGCTGTTTCGTAAGCTGCAGCTTAGATGTAGTGGTAGTCACTTCAATGCTATTGCCAGTCAGTCATTAGTTGGTGCACATGGTTTGTTTGACTGGCTGATTGGGATGCATTCTCAGACGGACTCAGACTCAAGCCTAAACCCCACACGCGTTGAGATCAGTCTCCACTTTTGAACAGCCAACCCATACAGGTACGTTGACCCGATTCCGCGGTCTATATTATATTAACCATAAAAGCTCTGGGTCCCACACTGAATTATGCCTGATAAGCGTTAGGAAAAGAATGAGGGGAAATCGTCACATTTAAAATAAAGTCTTCAATATCCTTTCCCAGTTTACTTACTTTTACTTAAAAGGGTCGAAAATTTGCATTTCTTTGCCTGCATGCATGTAACCTACTTTTGCCTTTGCCACTGTCCTCCTCCTGCTTGATACTCCTGTAGCACAGTGTCGGATTGTCTTTAAAAATGCAAGTTGAGCTTGAATAATCTATAAGCTGTAGTCGATTCTGTGCCACCGACGCTGCGGCTTTACTTAACACCTATTAAACAGCATCAGGATAAAGTGTGGTAGCGATAAGCGCCACACAATCTAGTGCTTCCCTGGTGCTCTTACCCGGAACAATGATTCGCTTTTAAACTGAACTCAGAGATAGCATGAAATAATAGTGCCGATTTGACTAGAAGTATGAGGCTACAGCTTGTTGACATCTGCCATTTCTATTTTCGATGTAATCGAGTCGAACAGCAACAATTTAAGTGTGGCAGATTCGTAGCACGTTTATTACAATAAAGAACTCTGCCATAGCATGAGCACAACGCTTTGAACTTATTCGTTCGTTCCAAAACAGGTTTTATTAAGGATGGAACTCTGAAGTCCATAGGATCTCGTGCCCTCTCTTTAATGTTCCCAAAATTCGCAGTGACAATTTTCGCGTAGACAATGTGTTGTGAGCTAGTTTAGGTGCGGTACCCTGGTATAGCACTAATATAGCTGGTTTAAAAATAAGGTGGAACAACGCAGTTTCTTTTCTCACGTAAATGTTTACTGGTGTCCTGGTATCAGGCAGTGGCAAATTTAATCTGGGAGATGTATTGTGTGCCATTGAGAAGCAGAATTGACCAGAATTAGGACTTTGCAGCTTGTTGTCTCCCATAATTATGTTTCCAACATGCTCAACACGTTCCACCACATCAACAAGCAGGATGTGCGCACCTTATGAAGGATACATTAGCAAGCTAAGAAGGGAGAGGAAAATAAAAAAGGAGCTCGGAGGTGCAAAACTAGGAGCAGCAACTTCCAAGTACCTTGTTGGTCCATGTCCTGGTCTCCTCTATCCTTAAATAATGGCGATTAACTGTAGAAAAATGGCAGCTATTTGCAACTCATTAGATTGCAAAGGATTGGAATGGGAGATGTAGGAGGCAGAGCGGTGCGAATAAAGGCTTCATCATTTCTCGTTTGTTCGAACTTTTGATGCGAAACTCATTCATCTGCTATTTTTTCAATGACAGTTACACATGCTTTTCTCTTTTAATAATAGCCCTTTCCCAAGACTTTAGCATTATTGCATTTACTGATGGCTTTGAACTTCAAAAAAAACAAATTCTGCCGTAATGCAGCAGAAAGGAGATTATTGCAATCAATTATAATCATTTGCTTTCAATACTTTATCTATCTCCCTGGTCTGACAATTAAACGTTTTTAAGGGCGTAATATAAGGTGTAGGTGGTTGTTGCGCTTGCCATTACAAAAGTTCTTGAACAATCACCACAATTTCTTCCTTTTCTCTGTTTCGTTTCTCTCTCAACATAGTGTGCTCCGTATCACTTTGACATTTGCTAATTATTTTGGCGAAGTATGCACAACGAGATAGTCAAGATAAATCCGTAGTAAGCACTACAAACACCTGTTCATTACCTATTTTTTAATATTTCGAGAATCGTTCATAATCATTCAACAAGAGCTTATCACAAGTACGTTTGCATTTTCGCGTTTATGTGAGTTGGATCATGATTGTACTGTAAACGAGTTACAAGTTTTAGAATGCAGTTGTACTTACCAAAGTATCTGTCACCCGTTCCGTTACAAATTGTTAAAGACACACACCCGCACTGTCTTAAAGACACAAGAATTTGACACTAACTTGATTGGCATTTCAAACAATTTTTTTGGATAGCACTTTTGGTTGCTGGCTTGGATTTTGCGATTCTGTACCTCAATCCTTCATCTCCCATGCCACTCTGGTAGCATGCGAGCATAGAAAGGCTATGGCCGCTAAAGCTACTCCTGAAAGTGTGATATTGACATGGCACCTATTCCTCACCCGGTTCCAAACTTCGGAAAGGCTGCCATCATTGTGAAGAATGTTGCAAAGCTGTAAAACCCTTATTTGTCCACGCTTACACCTAAATTAAAAGCAGGCTCAAGTACCACTTAGTCATCTTCGAAAGTGTTTTGGATGCGCAGTTAACGTTTGGAAAACCGCAGATCAGATACAACATTGGTTACGATGCCACTGTAGTACACTCTGTCTTTACATTGGTGGTTTGAAGAAAAATGCTATCGCGCATAGCATTGAGAACCGATCAATCTCCTCCGTGGTCGTTTCTTGCGTTGTTGCCAGGTCGTTCTCTGGCAGGTGCTTTACTCTGATTGGCAATGACGCCTCGAGGGAACTAAATTCCATCTGGGAGGGCGGCGATTTGCACTACTCCGCTTGCACAATCATGCCTAACCACTGGCTTGTCGCAGCTAGATAGTCTGATAGGTCATATTCCGATTCATCAATCCTCACCAATTTATTCTCATCATCTGTGCCTAGGACTGTTCCTTGTGGCTAGCGTCGAATCAATTGCCGCAAGTGGCACCGTAGCAAAGGCAAAATGCGAACGGTCAAGTGTGCTTAGAGATAGTCGATTGGCGACTAAATATATCAGTGAGAAAGAAGGAGATGCTTAACAAAGTGTTTAATGACATCGTTGGGAAGCGGTGGTGTTGACCTAAGTAGGGCGGGGTCAGTGGAGGAGACGGAGACAGGAGGAAGTAGGGGCTGAGATCGATAAGTAATGCTTGGCCGTAGTAGGTGTCGATAGTCCAACGGTTGAAAAAGTTTTCCCCTTTAGCACCTGTCGTGGTGGCCTCGGCATTAGTGTTGGTGTCGGTTGTGGTGGAGGTGGCAATGGTAAGGTTAAAAGATATCTACGTTCACTTGCACCTACAAATCTAACTTAGTAAAGGGAGTGCTCAAGCCGTGTATTTACCACAATTACTTTAAGTGATAAGGCACGTGATTCAAAGTAAAACCTGCTTACATGTGAGCAGGTTTCATTCTGTCCGTGGAAGCAAGGGAAAATGGAGAGCCAATGGACAACTGTACAACGATTTTGGACACTTTTAAGTTAACAAATAAATTTTCATGAATCATTTTATATTTTTTGATAGGTCGGTCAAAAATGGACGGTAACCTTTGAAAGGAGGGGTAGAGTGAATTGCGAAGCTGTACTATCGCAGTCATGGGCGTGATGCGCATTTGTAGAAACAAAGTGGAGTTATTTTGAAATGCTAGTTAGCCTATAAGGCTGGTCGATGGGTAAAAGGAGGCAAGGGAAGCAGAGACCTCTCAACATGTCATTTGAGGGTTATTTCAGTGACAAGAAGAGAGGATTGGCTGGAGTAGACTGGCAGAGAGAATATGAAAACAGCACAGTGCAGCACAAATGGCAACCAAGTAAGTGGAGAGAAAATAAGTTGCAGTTATTTTGCGATGGTGTTGATTAATATAAGCATTTGTTTGTACGCAAGACTCTCCGCATCTTCTAAACGTAATGCCGCACTGCAACGTGTGCAAGTCTCTTCAGTCATTGTCGTGAATCCTCCGCTTGTTGCGATCAGACCAATGTTCCCACGAATAGCGATGGTGACAAATGATTACCAGTGCACACTCTTGTCTTCGTACTGCGGCGCCTAGGCAGGATGAAGTGCCTGATACAGTCGACTCGCTAAGAATATTTGTGTGGGTCTTTTTAATAACTATTTGCTAGTTGATGGCATTTAGCGGGTTTTCACTGCCTGAGACAAGTGATTGGGCCTGTCGTTGCATGCTTGCAATGTGGCGGTCAACTTCGGGCTGGTAGCCATATCAAAGCTTAACTATTCTGTCACTACAGTTGTCGTTACATTGAACCATCGATGAGAGTTTGACTTTTTTGGTTTTGGGCCAGCATTTCCTCCAATGACCACGGACACGCGTGATGGTTAGCGCATTGCTCCATCCCATGCAGAACAAACTTGCACCATGGGGGATGAAACAACTGACGCCGCAGTACCCTTACGGAGGAGAGCACAGAGGGCAGTGCTGGGCAAGGCGAAGGCGACCGTGTAATGCGACGATGGTTTGCTAAATGATGAAATTTGGTGATGGGTTCACTTGGTTGCCTCTTCGTCCCTTCGCAAAATGAATCATTGGTATGCTCAATACATGTGTATACAGTCTGTTAAATTATAACGTCTTTTTTCGTTTTCTTGGAGGAGGCAGGCCAAAGGCACTGCAGTGAGCATGTGTAAATTGGTGATAAAGCAGTTTTAATGAGCCGCTGTCCCCATTTGTATGATAAGGCGACAGCTACAAAATATTTTTGATTGCAGAAAATTGCCTCTATATTCTCATAAAGGTTGGTTGCTGGACAAATTATTCTAAATACAAATGCATGACGTTGCATTGTTTTATGAATTAAAGGCCATGTGGTGTTATTTTCCCGAAGTCTACATGCAAACTAATTTGTTCAAATCATTTAGGAATGAGTTCCCGTTGTCGTTCTACTACTTCGTGATAATAAACCTTCCTTCCTAAGGCCGATGACAGTGACGACCTTGAGAATATCATGGTGCTGCGTTGATGGTACGAGGTAGCGTGGCAAATGTAGTTAACAAAAAGCAGACTGTAAAACAGGGAGTGAGAATCGAATGGGAATGAAGGCATGATTGCTAGAGCACAATATTGAACTTTCAGCTGTAGAACAAATTGAGGAAGTAAGTGACTTTTTGCAGTGGAGATAATAAATGCAGCGTGTTGTGGAGAATTCGAAGTGTAGATAACAATTGTGGAGGTTTGAAAAATAAGGTAATGCCAAAAGCAGTACAACACAGATATGCTTAAAAATAACGAAAAATTGCCTGCTCATTGGGCAGTAAACAAGATCATTTGCAAAAAATGTGATTAGCATAACCATCACATTGGAAAGGCAAGGGAAACGATGAAGCGCTTATTGTCTGGTTCATGGCTGGTTTGACAGGCTTGAATGGGGAAGGCGGGAGACAGCGTCAAAGACAGCCGCTTGTGGAGGACACATTGCCTTCGCAGGGTAGACTGGCTCCTGAACTATCCCAGTGGCATCATATCCTTTCTCTGTGAAGCGACAGTAATTTTTGCCACGGTCAAGAAGCGTTTTGATGTGATCAAAATATCAACGTCTTAGGCACGTCATGCATATTAATTTTGACGCATTTTTACTGCACGGTATCGTTTGTTAATCTCGATAGTTGTAGGCATTTTTTAATTCTGACGAATGGTGAGGGAAGAATACACTCGCCTAATTAAATGGGGACAGTCAAACATATATAGGCTAATACGAAGCATTGTCTAACGTAATTTCCTGTCCCTAAATAAGGCATCTAGAGTGCTGATGATCTTAGACAATTTTTTGTTTTGGTTACTTTTTTAGGTAAAATTAAAGGCTAGCATTTAAATTTGGCCTGGTAGAACTTTCTCTCCTTTGCTTTGTTTGACAAATAAGTTGAAATGCGAAGACTAGTGCAAAGTGAGTAGTCAGGTATCGGCCAGAAGTGTGAGGAGACTTGCTGTAAAACGGCAGACGATTTTGGGCCCCGCATTCTCTTAGATGACTACATTGTCCTAGCCGATGGAATAGCCTCTAGGCCATACCAGTAGTCTTGATCTCGCAGCTTGCTGGATACGTGTATTCTGCCCTAGTATTATGCCTTCTCTTGCCTTCAAGGTAGTCTCAAGACACTACCTTGGTGGCAGCAGGAAGCGGACCGTAATTTATAGGGTTCCTGTTCTGATCTGTGTCGCCCGTTACATACTGTAGCTGTGCGAAAGTGCGTTTCCTCAGATAGGTAAATCTCCTATGTTTTACAACAGAAGAAACCTATTAACAACTGGAGCAACAGTAGCCGTACGCAAACTAAAAAGGCTCGGTTCCGAAAATTTCCCCAATGAAGCTACATAAGAAGGCCGGGGTCACATTGATGGATGGTAGAACATCCTACCCTAAATTTAGCCTCCAAATCGGTCAAAACTGTGAGTCCAATCAAACTGTTAAGAAGGATCCGTAACGTTGTGGTCAAGCATCTTCTTAGGTGCGCTCGAATTTCGATGAATGACACGGCTAGCTAATGGGTGTTTATCTCACCATTTATTACGTTGAGATGGCTGACGTGAGAGAAATACCAAGGGTAGCATCAACAACGATGCTCAAAAAGAGAAGGGCTACGTAAAACTTAATTTCTTTTACAGATGGTCACTTTGGTGACTATATTGCCCTAGCTGGGTAAGAAGGACTTCAAGCCATGCCAGCAGCCTCTGCCTTAATTTTTTCTGAATGCATGTTCTGCCTTAGCATTATGTCGTATTTTGCCCTCAAGGAGGTCTAAAGACGCTACAACACCTTCTTCGAAAGAATTAAACCCATTAAGCCTAGTCGTCGAACGCCCATTATATGGCAGATTGCAAGAATCTGAAGCACAGCACTACGTAGATTGAGGTTTTTTAATTGGGCTAGAGAATCAATGTTCAGCCAACTAGGTGCTACGCATGCCCTATGTCTCACATATTGCCCTACTGATTTAAAATGTCTTGCTTTGGTATTTGCAGGAGAGAAAGACCAATGTATGAACAGGTCGTCCGTCAATTTAGCTGGAACGGCACCGTTTGCTTGCTTACGTGCGCACGTGATTAACATCACGTTGCCTGATTTCGCAAACTTCTTTTCGGAAATGGCAAATTTCGAATCGAAGCATTTATTAGAGCAAGACAGAAATTATACTTTGATCTAAGTATTGGTAGTTATTGTGCACAAACTAGCTAATATAGCATGCGTCTTCAGTCTAGAAGCAGAGCGCTTTTGATGATCTCAAGAGCGGAATTCAATGTAGTCTTTGCATCTTCAGTTGAGCCAAGCGAAGTATTGACCTCTGCTACCACCATCGAATTCAACAAACCTAGACAGCAAAGTAAAGTGATTTTATCCTCACTCTAATGCAAAGTAAATGCACGACGACACTGTGAGGATCTTTGTAGACTCCTCTCTTTTATTGTGCTTTGGTAAGAATTTTGTTAGGCACTACGATAAAGCTACAGGTTGAGCGCAGGTTGTGCTACTTATTTGTGCTACTAATTGACAACTACAGCCATGCGTGTGGTGCACTGATGCCACATTTTAAACGAAGTCTCAAAAACATTAAGGCAATAATTCTGATCTGATGCTCTTCAAAAAAGTCAACAAAAAATGTTAAATATACGCTTCTGTTCTTGCAGCACCATCACAAGCATCTGCTCAGATGTCCTTGCCCTAGTTAAGCAGACATCATTACTGCCAATCCAGTTGAAGCATTATTATAAGCCCTAAAAGTGGTAGCCTACCTGTCTCACCAAGGATCTTGCAAATGTACTTGCCCTCATCCAATGAGAGACCCCCTGGAACTGGAGTTCCTGTGCTGGGAGCGTATTTGGGATCCAATCCGTCAATGTCGAAACTCAGATGTATTTGACAATCAGGACTACCAAACAATCATGTTTTACGAATGAGCGTTTCGGTTATTTCAATTCCTTCCAGAACACATGATTTTCAACAAGCGCTCACCAAAATCGCATCATAGTCTTGAGAGTTATCGCCATGACGCTCTCAATGCCAATCCTTCGCACATCGTCCATATTAAAGTACGGAATATTAAGGTCCTTAATGAACCTCCTAAAGAAATCAGCAAGTTGAGAGCTTGTCCTCTTACAGCTTGGTGGGCTTAAAGGCTCAACTTACAGCTCTGGTGTATCAACGTCTCGAAGTCCGATGTAGAGGAGTTGGTTAGCTTTTAGACTGCAATTAGAATTGGGTCAATGAGCACCTGCCAGGTCAGTAATCATACTTAGGGCAAGAAGAATAGACCTACACTGGTTTGATGGATTCAAAGCCTTGGGTTTGTGGAATGAATTTGTTGGTTTCGGTGAGAAGAAAGGAGAGGGGCATGCCGTGAGTGTGCCGTGAAACAGAGCTACTGGGAGTGTTGATATCAGCATGTGCATCAACCCAGACAATAAACGATTTGGGAAAAATTTTCAAATGACCCACAATCGAACCAATTCCAATGCTGTGGTCGCCACCCAGTATGAGCGTCATGTCGTTCTCACTCACACTTTTTGCGACGTATTCTGTCAGCTTTAAAGTGGTTTCTACGAGTGCTCGCTGGTTCTCACAGTTCAAAATAATATCTGGTTCACGATCCTTCGGTTGCGTCACTTCTCCATAGTCATTTACTTTGGCATCTAGCATTAGACAATGGAGTGTTAGTGGCACATGGCTGCCGAGGAACCAGCTAGATCATATAATTTAGCGAAACATTGGTGCCGCTGCAAGCGCGCGACTGTAAAATTGTGGAAAAATTGGGTGAAAATCGAAATTCAGACCAGCAGATGACTTGCCCAGTTTTTTCAAGAGCTCTTCCAGGCCGTGCTCTCGAATCTCTTTCGGTGCTTTCTGGACCCCATCCTTAGGCTGACCTTTGTCAACAGCTGCCGCCACAATACCCAGAGAGGAGACGTGGGTTTTGAAGTTGTTGGCCATGACATAAAAGTGCTAATAAGCTTGGTATTGGTTGTGAATGCCTTTTATGGCTTTCGCAACTTAACGCCGTGTGGTTGTGCCTGAGCACCTGGCAGATTACTACTTTTGATTTCATTTCGCTACACATATCCTGCGCAGTTGCATCTGAGATGATCCTATGACGAAGGTGTACTAAGACTGCTGAATGTAACTTAAGCACTTGTTGGCCCTGTATGAATTCTGTTTAACATAAATCATGCCTAACTTCAGTCATAATGGCCACAAGTAAACTTAGTTAATTACATTGAATGTTTTTCTATCTAAATAAATTGTTGATTACATTATTCTTCAGCATACTATTCTCATTTGGATACCAATACAGTAGCTTTTATAGCGAGAAACCACATACCATTGCAGGCAGTTGCTTTGAATGCCTGTGGGAAGGCGCAGTACATCGCAGTCGACACATGCGAAATCTTAGGTTTGACGCGATTTGTCTAATATGGAAATCGGAAGAAATACTACTGCAGGCTTGCTTCACAATGGATGCCGTACCATTCTAACTTACTTACCACACACATTAATCAATTGCTGCTATGCTTACAACCCCAGCATGGTTAGTGGTAAAAAGGCATTTATGTACGCTACGAACAATGAAAATTGGACCTAGGCAGTATGGCTATGATCTTTCGCATGGGAAACCCGTATGTCTACAAAGATACTTGTGTTTTTATTTGCAAGAGCAAGCAGTCTAACATTTTGTTAATCACTGCAAATATCTTTAGTTTCCCTAACAGATATTATTGATTTTGACAAAAGTTGGTTTACAAAAATTGGAGCTAAATCGTAACATTGGCCTTGTCAATGACTTCGCCGATAATAAATGTGTCATAAAGCTGAAAAATAGGAAAACGAACACCATTGCTAAGAACATAGTGTGTGGTATAGCAGGCTACATGAGGTAGCCCTGAAACGAATGCGTGAATTTCATTTCCATTTAATTATTTAGAGAATCTTCAAAAACAATTTTAGCATGGGTGACTCAGCACTCACGTGCTCAGGCCTATTTGCCGTTACCAATTATAATGGCTTATAAGCGCTGCTAGTCGTCTGAGTGTGGTTGGAATATACGGAGCCGTAGCATTCACTCCAGTGCGCTTTTCATGCATCGCACGCAACCTGCTACAGGATGCAACGGCCGAACTCATTCCACTTTCACCCTCTCACTACCCTAGTTTCCAGTAATGAGCCGATCCGCGAGGTAATGCAATACAAGACCGACTCGTGGACGGTGGTGAGCGAGCTCACAGCACCTGTTCCAGTTTTAAAAATAAGACTCATTTCATTTGTCCCAAAGTCAGCTCCGTTAAAGAGATTACACTACAAAAAACAGATACACACATGGCCTTGGCTCCTACAAATTGTTCTGACCTAATCACACTCATTCGTTTACACATTACTTGCTTCCTCCTCAGTAGGCTACTATCAGCCAACTTCCTTCCACTTGAGCTCTCAAAGGGTATTACCTCATTGCACTTATCCCTACAATACACTCTACATCCCTTCGTCCTCCTCCATTACGTCTTGGCAGCATTTACCATCTCGCTCCTATGCCCTCATTCTTCATCTCTGTTTCTATTTGTGCTGGTGTCCGTTCCTCTTAACACTAGCTAAGCTCAACTTGCATCTCCCGCTCTTGCGTTCAAACATGCCAACTTCCCCTTGCTCATTTTTGCCATGTCGCATATATAGTGTCCACCCAATTTGACAACATTGACGATGGAAAAAGAAAAAGTAATGTCTGATAAGGTACGTCCATTTTTTAGCGGATATTGATTTGTAAATCAAATAGTCCAGTGCACTTCCGTGCAAGACAAACTACTGCAGCTCGTTGAGAAGAGCCGAAACACAAATGCATAAACAATCGTAGTTTTGACTTTGTTGTTGGTGAAAGCTTATTAAAGGGGCTTAACTTGCTGGGACTCTTCCTTACGCTCAAATGTGATTAAATCGCAAAGAAACATCAGCTATTTAAAAGCCTTGAGCAATGCAGGAGCCCAACCAAATTTAACTGCGGTTCACTTGGCTGTTTTTTGATTCTAAGTCCAGAGATATTTGTCAGATGTAGTTCCGCCTTTACAAGTTTGAAAATTATGTCGCGGAGAACTCCACAGCCCATTAAGTATTTCAAAAGGCTTTATTTCATCACATGTGCTATAAAATCTTATCATCCCATCCTTGCTTATGTGAAAGAAGTGCTTTACAAAATTAACAAGCTTTGGGATAGAAGGAAAGGGTAATTGTGTCCTTTTAAGTTAGCTGTGATCAGCGATTGGGTGATGATGTGCACTACAGGCGCTGATTACCATGCATTTATGATTCTCGCTAGACATTACACTGTTAAGAAAGAACGCGTCGCATTAAAAACAGATTATAGGTTCTTAGCTAGTCGTGACTACCCTTCCGTAGTCAGGTGGATGAGACGATGTGATTTTTGGGTGGCGACCAAACAGGATTGAAAAATTGTTTTGCTTTAATCTTACCGCTACGAAGGTGGTGGTCGTCTGACGGGTTAAATCTGCTGGTGAGCAAAAGCGGGTTTTAAACTTGAAGTGTGTTGCAATAGGATCCCATCAGTTGCGTGCATACAATGAATTTCTAACTGTGGAGGTCGATTCTGTTCCGTACAGATGGTGATGCACTTTAGGTCAGCAGAGCGTATTTGACTAGAAAATATGCTCTGGTATGAATGCGTCTTGTTTTGAAGTGAATGTCCGATTTTTACAGCTTCAGTGGGTGCCTAGCTTACTGGCATGATCAGCCAAACTTTGGAAGCACGTAGCATTAAAGCATCAACCTACCCTACATCATGAATGCTAAAGGTACACTTAGACTAAGGATGTTTTCTGTATTCTTTGGCACGGCAAACTTGATTGTTATCTGGACAAAGATTCTTTCTTCTGCGTGGCTTTAAACTTCCCACATGGTGACTAATCTGGCTATGGGTAGTAAGATTTGCCCATTGAAGTGGGGAGCCTCTAGGGGCACAAAATTTGTCATGGAAATCCCATCTCATTCGCAAACTACAAAATGAGATAAAATTAGAATAGCAGGTGAATTTGTTTGCATCGCCCACACTTACGGCATAGGTAAATGCCCACCAAGTCTTTTGCATTACCTGTAGAACGACTTTCCTTGAATAAACTGCCCGAGAGAGTGCTCCAAACTCTGAGTACAATAAGCGGATTTGACAGGTCAATTTTCATGCTACAGAGTGTTTGACTTTGGACACTACTAAGTCAATCCAAGCAAATGCGCCATTCGAGATGCATGGCACCTACCAACTTCTTTTCGTAAAGAAGAATCGTGGCGCTCAAAGTGTTTAAGACACCCAACGCCACAAACCCGCCAGTACTTGAGATGCACAGCACTCGTGAGGACATTACCAAGCATATCTTTGTAGGAACGTCAGTGTGATGTTTTAAACATGAGACGGACTGTGGTAGATTGGTGAGGTGAACGGTGCTGTTGCATGTCCATCTTGACTAGTTTGCTCAATCTCTAAAGGCCAAATTCTAGGATGATTTCCATAAGTAGCTAATTATTAAATCAGTCGTCAGCTCTAATTCAGTACGTATGCTCGGTCAGAACTAAAATTGGGTAATCGAAGCTATTGGCGGAAAATTAGCACACCAGTTTTACAGAATGAGATCCTGTCAGCGAAATTAAATCCAGCAGTGTAAAGGGCTGAATCCAGCAATATCGCTGAGAAATGTCAAGGCTCGTTTCGTCTATAGCCATCACCAACACATGGATGAAAGCAATACTAGTGATTTAAGGAAATTACCGAATTGGGAAGCGTAGATTTTGTCCTTTGGATTAGCAGTTAAAAATGTAGGGTTGCAACCTTAGCTGGCAGTTCTGATGTTATACATTTTATTAAAGCGAGATTCTAACGCCATTTAGAATTCTTTAGGCCGGAAAACTGCGCGCCTCTAAGGTTTGCAGAAAACAAATGTCCATCGCTTATCGAGTGATATATAGCGGGTTTGATATTGTTCAGTTCGTTAAGTTATTATTTACTCTACTCCCGTAGCCAGCAAGTGGAAATAAGTACACATTTGGTAAAAGTATGTAATAGCTCTTTCTGAGTGCTTAAGTAGCATCACTACCCAGCGCTGCAAGTTTACGAGAGACGAAATGCTTGAATGATTATTCTTTGGACTTCCTTCCCGTTTACCTCCCTCCCTACTTCACGTTGTTCTTTTAAAATGCATAAAATGATCGGTACTGTTGAATGCTGTTGCCAAATGTCCTCGATCAGCAAGCCACTCCTTCCGCAACTGATTTTGACGCAGACAGGGCGCAAGGCCAAGCTACATGACCCATGGCAAAAAATGAACAGCGACATGTAACAAAAGTTATGAGGCCTAGTCCTGTACAAAGCTGCATATGTGGTGAAACACTGCACGCCTAGGTCCACGCAACATTTGCCCTAATTTGTGTTAGGCTGGAGCGTGGTACTGCAAACGTACCTTTATTTTTCACTTTGCATGAATTTGTCTCCATCTTGGACCCTCGAATGAGCACATATGGATCACCTATTCGATACATGAACATGCTCTGGAGAGATGTGCACGATGCAGAAATGTCTCAGTGATTTATACTCCACCCGCTGGCGGTGATGACAGGCTAGAAAACTTGCTAGCTTAGTGCGTCGCCGACTTGTTTCTGTAGTAGATACCTCTGGATCTAACAAATGGTTTGAAGAGGACATGCGATCAACATAAGCTTTTCTACTTATGTCCAAATGTTAACGTGCTGCTTTTCTGAATTTTGATGCAGATTGTTGAAGCAAGACACAAGTTAAGGCGGGTATGAAGGTATCAAAACCCATATTCAAAGGAAACACTTGGACTAAGTTATAATGTAGTCATGGAAATGTCCAAGCTTAGAAAGTCTCGGCATGCTAACAGTCAAACCTTTAAATTCCCGTGAGACTGGTTCACAAATATGAGCCTGAAGGCTAGGTGTTAGGTTTAGCTTTAGCGGGCAATTTCGATGCCACTAATGGGTAAAATGAGGAGAATCGAAAGTAACACTGACGCTAACACGCTCAAGCACAAATTTCAACGGCTCTATTTCCGTATTTGACCCCGATTTAACCTGATATTCTAAAAGCGTTGGAATAAAGTGCAAGCCTTCTCAATTTTCTATTTAATCAGATCATTTAAACCCGTTTTTTGCTCAAAGTGTACGAAATATGCATAATTACACCTACCCTCACCGGCAGCATTAAAATAGTGTTCATTTAGGAAAAGTCAATTAAAGGCCGTTGTCACTACATATTGATTAGGTGCATTGTCACCGTCAGCGTGCATTTGGTCATATATATTGTCATGCAGGTGGGTTTCTCTGACTCTATTTTTCAGATGCGGAATTTGAGAATGCTCAAAACCTGACTGCATCATTCAACAGTTCATTGCACAATTTACCACCTTCATTCCTATTCACATAAGGTGTTCTGATCAGCCTACTCCAGTTCGCAAACCCTACCTTCAATATTAGCCTTTACTTTGCCTACATCGTTCTCTCACATTTGGCTCGACGTTGGACAGATTGTAAACCTGACTTTGCAATGGTATATTTAGCAGTAATTGTTATCGCCATGAACCTAGGTCAGAGAAGTGCATTTTTAATTCTCATTTAATGTGAGAATTCTGATCACTTCTGCACTGCGAGATACGCTCATCTCAGATACATTCCAACAAGAACAGGCAGACAGTGGCATCTACTCTGCATTTAAGGTGTTTTGCGCAGGACGATATACAACACCAAAATAAAACAATGCAAAAATATTAGTGTTTAGTAAAGACTGAAGAGGGCAGTGGAAGCGCATTTTGCAAACTTTTGCGAGTATGCATTTTGCAACTTCCTCCTCAGTTTGAATTGTTCTACTTCCTTTACCTTGACCGTGGCGTCTGGTTGCCTTCACTTGAATTATCTAACCCATTCTTCATTTCCACTCTTATCCTAGTTCCAAAACCCGAGTTCGATCCGCCTAATCTTGCCGCCTCTAGTCTCCGTTTTCCTTGTCTTCGCTTTCCACCTTTTGGGCGTCCTGCTATTTCCACACGCATTGTTTCCCTCCACAGATTTTACCCACGTCTTTTAGTTATTCTTATTCTCTTTCAGAATTGACTTGTGCTTTGGGATATTCCGTGCGCTACTATTCTTCTGCATCCGCTCTCCGCTTGTCGGTCAATTCTTCCTGTCACCACCCAAAGTTATTTGATCTTAGGCGCTTTGAAATCGAAACTCCTTTATGCACATGGCGTAAATGACACATTTTGCATTAGGATTCAAATTTTGTTGCATTTAACGTAGACTTTGTGAGATCCAATCCTTGATATGCGTCTCGTGCTGGATTGATCTGCAAAGGTGTCAGACGTGTGGGATTATCCCATCGGCGGCATCCGGAAGAGTGTTATACTGCTGCTGTATGTCAGCTACTGCAATGACCTAACTTAGATTTAGACATTTTGCGTCCTTTCTGGTAAAAATGGTGCTTGTTGGACTCTACAAAAATTTCCAATTCGCACCATGATATCCCCCGCATACAAATTCGGTTTTCTCTGCCAAACTAATTCGTTATTATTACATGCTTGTAGGCCCAATGAATTTTGTTATTTGAACCTGACTGCAAAAAGATCCTCTTGCAAAAGTTTGTCAAAAGTCAACGGTGACAATTAGCTGTAACTTCATGACATTTGTTTGGAAGCAAGACTGCATCGCAAAAAAATCCGGTTTGTTTTCGTTAGCAGTCTCATAAGAAGTAGAAAGACAGACTGATCGAAATAAAGGAGCATTTTATGGGCTGTTCCACTGTGTAACAGACCTAGGGTAATTTTAATCCTTACTTACGGCTAAGAAGCAAAACTATTTGTCTCCGATTCTTGCCCTTGCACAGTTTAATAGATTCAGTTTTAGTAACGTGCAGTAATTTTCGGAAGCAACTGTGTCTGCACGCATGTCTAACTTATTCTCACCATACTTTAGAATGGACACGATCAAAACCAGTGTATAGCTAGGCTACGAAGGCACTTCTGAATTTCTACATCCGAAATCTAAAACTTTTCTGGTAAAGTCCTAAAACCCCGCCACTAGTGTGCTAACAAGTTGGATGTAGCTTTTTAAATTGTGAACTTGGTATAATATTTGCTGTATCTGCCAAGTGGTCAAGAACATGATAAATTCAATATAACGTCTGCGATCTTATGAATGAAACATCTACGATGCAGAAAAATTAGTGACAAGTCAGCAAAATCGTAGCAGCAATTAAAGGATGGGTTCAAGTGTCGTTTTTTTCGACTTACAAATAGTGCTGAGTCAAAAGAGCACCATTCTTGTGATTCTCTGTGCTGTGACGATCATTATAAGCAAACTACTTGATGATGATTTATTGTCATCTGCCTGCGATTCACTTCAAAACTAGGGTCGCAGCAATGCCTTAGTGATTCCTGCATGGTAAATAAATCAGTTGGGAACAATGCTTGTAATTGCCGACGTTAAGTATTTGAAAATATTTTATTTAAAGAAATTCACAACACTTCTTTAAAGGCAACTGGCCGAGGCTGCAAATGAAAATGCGAATGGCGCAGATAATTTAATTTAAAATACATGGTTGTTCTAAGCAGATCGTAGATTTGATCTAGCTAAGCCGAAAGACGTTTAAATATTTGGTTTACTTACCTAAACGCAGGTAAGCTTGACCGGTGTCTAGGGGAGTGCTAAGTTATGTAATTGTAAAATTTGACTATATTTAGAAGATTTAGCCAAAAAATTAATCCAACCGAAACATGGACAAGCATTTGTCTCTAGTGTAATAGTGTCCGTTTATTTTGTGGTGAAAATTTCGGTTATTGACTACCAATCTCACAAGACTTTCGTCTACGTAATTGTATTGTTTTTTAGTGAAGTCAGAGAGGAAGGAGCTGGAACGTGCTATGGTGTGGTGTGATTCGCTTTTATCCTCCTCTCTGACCTTCTACTCCCTATCTTAAGGTGTTGAGTAATTAGATCCTGATTTTTGCCAAATTTAAACAATTCGGAAAGCCATTGCATCAATAATCTACCTCTTGAAACTGAATCGAAATCCTCACCAAAGTGCCTAAACCACATATTTGCATCTTACTTTGTCCCTGCTCCAATTAATCAGATGCTTGTCGTCTACAACCGGAATATAAAAAGCGTCGCTTAAAATGTGCCCTGACCAGTGGGTTTCAGCGATCTCAAATCGCATCCATAGCAAGAATGTTCGGACCCGCACTTGCCGAAAAAACTTGCAGAAAAATTCAATAGTAACAGCAAATAAAATAATCATGACAAATGTGGTAAAATCCATTAGTTACAACATGTGGAAGGGCGCATTGTAGCAAGAGGATCACCTGCTAGCCCATGCCAGCAGATGAGACGTACATCAATAAGAGTAGTCAAACCTCATCAATTGGTCCAATCAGCTGGACAACTGCGATCACATGGACCAAATCGATTCCTGCCGAGTTATATTTTAGCTCTCAATCCACACGCATTACAGTCACATAGGCGTAGTCAATTTTATGCACAGCAAAATTTCTCCTCCCCATCCACCACCACCACCACCACTGTAGTTGTTGCATTTGCCCATTGGGTGTTGCATCGCTTAGAGCTTTAAACTCAGCAAAAGCGTAAGCAATTGATTTGGTGGCCAAACCCAGCATTCTTGGCCACATTTGTAAGTAGATATTCGCTTAGCGCACATTTGGCTGGTTAAACGATGGTCCGCGTAATTGGCCAGTCAATCGTCCAAATTTGTTAGTGAAGCATATATGTTGACGAAAGTAGTCTAGCCAAAGTGGTCAAAGTAAAGTAGTAAGGGCTCAAAACCCGTAAAATATTTAGTTTTGAGAATCACAATGGTGATTCCAAGTTATTTGGAATTCACTTATTAGATTATACGTTAGGAACGCCGGCTTTAACAGTCTAGGAGCAATATCATCGTAGTGTTGGAAGCATAAACGCAGAAGTCTACAAGCATACTTTGGCGTGACTAGCACTAAAGCCACAGATAAGCCTATTTTGGTCCTAAGTCATACATTGCCACTTGTCCCTAAACTAGACCCACATGCATCTATGCAAGTGATCTACTTATTGACTTAATCAGTTACAAAATTCCTTTTCGTAATTACATTGGGTGCGATTATTCTTCGCATAGCGTCTTGTCTCATTAAACTTGTATGAAGAGTAACATCAGGTGGTCGCAAGACAAGCAGTGCCTTTAAGCAGTAGTATGCTATAAGTAACCCATTTATAACCGTAAATCTTTGTATCAACCTTAGTTTAACATTCATGACGAGTAGGATCTTTGTAAAACTTGCTTGACGTGAAAATTTGAATGCATCCACTACGAATTGAGCATGAAAGGAACGGTATTTACACTCATTGCGTTTGTGTAGGCCTGTAAAATCCACTAAACGCATCAGAGCTTTGCTTTGGGAAGCATAAGCTCTTAGCCATTAACAGCCTTTGTTTAAAAATCGGAACACAAAGTGCGAGTTCGATGTTGTACTTTTGAGCAAAATAACTAATTGAGTTTGAGCTCCTTTGAGCACACAAACACCGATGTGAGCTTGCTGTTTGGGCCATGCACTCATCATCTTTAATTCGCGGATACAGCCCAGGCGGCTGTGCTCCAGACTCCTTAACATATGGAAATGGCTTTGGGCAATTTGATGCCAAAGTGTATGGAACGTAGTACAGTGATTTCAGACATCGCAAGCACATTCCTTCTATACGCGCTCAGTTGACGATTTGAGTGTGACAATCTTAGCAAGTGAAGACAGATGACCGAATGCAAATTTTGGCTATGTATTAGTGGGTTCAGACTTGTTCCCAACCTTTGTGTTTCAGTGTGGGTTTTCCCTGTTTCAATGCATAAAATCAACCCGTTTGAGATTAATCGCACAGTTCAATGAACTGCGTTAATAACACACATTATTATTCCCAACAAAATTACCTGCACAAATTTAAAACCAACAAAGTCTAATAGTTTGCTGTACGAGAGTTTTGAGTTGCAAGATGGGCAAGGCTTGCGGGCACAGATCCTAAAGCTGGGTAGTAGTAACAGCTCAACAAAGCACTGGGATCGGCTTCACATGAGCAAAAGTTGGTAAGATTGTCTGCACGGAGTGCAGGAGAATAATCGCTTCCATCAGATGAAGCTGAGTTTGACTTTGTTGCAACGTCTTTTAAACGAAGCTAAATAAGTCTGTTTTTCAAATTTTGTTCATGGGTAAATCTGTTATTTGTACTGAAGAAAACTTTTAATGCTGAGAATGCATGCTCTCTGTAGTAGAGTACCCATTGCATTGATTTCAGCAAAAGTCATTATTGCCCAATCTATTGCTCTATAAACCATTTACAAATGAGGAACTCAATGTTGTAGTTAACTTGCCGTTGCATAGCACAAGGCGCAGAAAGTTACCATGTTAATACTTAGAGTGAAGTGCATGCAAGGCCGTGGAGAACTTATTCCCACTAGTGTACATAAGTTGGGTGGTAATTTGAACAAAAGAGGCTATCGTGGAGAATGCAGCAAAGAAATGTAATTTTTGTAACCTATACAACCAACTGTTAGAGTGAAACAAACACTGTCTTTTTGCAGCCTTGGCAATAGATTCTACGTCCACCTTGGCTTTTCTTACGTTTGTGAACAATTCTTCGTCCAGCTGATCACCGAATCCTCCGGCCACCCACAATACCGTCTGAGGTGGCTTGAGATGTTAGTTGGAGGGAAGGCAAAGCTGTCAAAATGTACAAGAAACTGCCTCGTCCTAATCGATGCCTTGGTAGAAATGCAGATTTTTGTCTTCTGTGACGTCTTGATGGTCCTTATAATTGTGTGTGAGACAGGACTAGAAATTAGCATGTGGTGGCTTTGAGATTTTTGCCTGTAGCGACCCATTCTAGCCCACCACACAATATTGCTCCTTTTATTGGCGGCTGGTCGCACTGATCCAGACACATTGCGAGGCATCAGAAGGCCCAGACTTCACGCATCTAGCTTAGATGTGACTTCCATTTGGTTGCCTATTTTAGGTCCCATATAATGTGGAGCCGTTGGAGTTAGGTCTTCTCCTCTCTAACATATCATGTGACTGGTCGAGGTCATTGATGGGAACATGAGCCGAGTCTGCAAAGAGGGTGTTTATGGACTTGAGGTGCATGTGCATGAAAACATTGCAAAGTGCAAATAATTTTGCAGGAGTAAAACGGCGCATTATCTTCAAGCATACTGCTGAGAAGGTGGGCGGGATTAAGAGGTCGACACAACCACTTTTGCGCAGCACGGAGATGGGTAATCCGCAAGTTCGCAGACTGCACCCACAAAGAGTACACCCGACAGCTGAGGAGCTTTGCAGGCAAATACTAAGCGAATTATATGCTGCAAGTAAACCAACTCGATCCAAGTACTGCAGTGGAGCGTGCCTCTGAGTAAGCCAATCAGCCACCAGTATGTTTCCTACTGACTCCTTGCATGAGGCGCGCATCCTACCAACACGCTTGCGCGAAGTCGTTGGTCTGTGCCTCCATGTTCCTCAGTTATATCGCAATGCATTAACTTCGAATGTAGGAAGATTATTCGTTTCTCTGTTGTGCGGGAGAAAAGCGCGTTGATGCCATCATGATGGTGTAGATAGTGCAGACCCTGGAAGAGAAGGCAATCTATGTGGTAGAATTAATTCATGCCTATCCTCTACCGATGCCTAAATCTTCCTGTCTAGCAGATTAGGATTGTGATCAAAACAAAGTTAAGCCCATATACACCTTATAGTTTCTCGTTGAGCTAACAATGAACAAAGGATAATGAGCTGCCCGTTAGACAATCTACAATCCGAAGCACTAAACTTGGTGTTAGACACGCTCTAGCATAATTTAGCCCGAATCCACATCTACATCTGCATTTTCCGAAAAGAAGACGGAGTCCTCTACCATAAAATTGCTTGCACACTAGTGTACTTGGGCCAGATCCACATCTGCTTACGCATTCTTAAAGGTGGAAGTAGACTCCTCCACCATTAATCGATTACACACTGGTGTACCTTTTACTTCTGCGGGATTTACGTCCATGCTTACCTGCCTATATATCTGTGTACGTGCCTTTCCTGTTACTCGACTATAAATCAACGTGTGCTTGTACAAAAGGCAGGACACACAATGCGTGACATATTGATGTGATTATGCAGACGGAGAATTAGTTGCCAAAACAATGTTGCAATGCCTTCTCACCCGTCGACTTTTAAGCCCGCAGCCAGTCAGTAAGTAACGCCTAATCACACTGGCAGACTGTGTCCTTTTAAGGTCAGAGGATGTAATGGATGAACTCTAGTTAGACCACGGGATTGTTTGATTTCACGTAACATCTAAGCGACATGACATCTCACCACCAAACCACATAACTAAATCTGACTAGAATTGAGAGAGCAATCGAAGCCCATTTCCAATACATTTTAACAAGGGTGAGCAGTGAAGTCATTGAGATCAAGCTGTGAGATCAACATCCGGAAGATTCAGACATTCAACAACACTCAAATTTTCTCGTTGCGGCCTATCAAACAGTTTCTGATTCACGATATCATGCGAGGCGTACGGATCATGCAAGAAGGTAATGACACTGTGGGTTGCAGGTGTGGCACCTCATGACATTGCGATAAGCACCCGATTCTGCCGCTCTGTCTAGCAGTCCGCAATCGCAAGGTGAAAGCAGGGCAGATTGTTGAGCAACCAGTCCACAATCCTGCGTTTAGCTGTAGATCAGGTGCTATCTCCGTTGAGACCAGAAATGCTCCGCATTTAATCAGAACGAATTCCACTCTTCAGGTTTCGCATTTTCAGAGGCTGCATGCAAAAACAGATACAGGCGCTTTCCGAAAGCAGCAATCATTAGTTTACGCATCTTTGTTTATTCATTACTGTTGTAGGCACCTTATAAAAACGGTTTTGTTATTCAGATTATGCTACCCTGGACTGATGTCCCCAAAAGGTAAGAATTGGGGTTGTGCGATTCTTGGACATTATTACCTCAATCATTCAGGCAAAAATAGTCAAGAAAGAAGTGGTGAAACATGTTGCTGTGCAGGAGCCAACTCTGTAACTCCCCAATTCTTTGAAGATCACGTCACATCAATCCCAACCTAATGGGTTGAACTAGTTGTTAATGATTCCCCTCCATACATTGGGACACCACATTCGTCAATTCCTTGCTGTAGCAGTCAGCGAAAAGCTGGTGCAATCGCCAAGGCTCTGATGGGTTTCACGCGACAATCAATCTTACTTGCCACAACCCTCCTTACATGGACAATGACACCAATAATCAATGCCTGGTGACTGCCAAATCAATCTTGAGGAACTTCGAGGGTTCCAACCAATATCTTATGAAGTTGCGTGAGTCACGATAATCTCGTGCCCTTCAGGATGTTCTCTACCAGTTGCAGTGTTTTCAAGAAATATTAGTCAAAACGTTTTCCTTTGTGCTGATTTTTCCAAACATGATATCTCGCTTCCAAAAAATTTGGCAAGGTGCAAAATGCACAGTTTGGTGGCCTCAATTCCGTGTAGGGCTAAATGCTAACCGTTAGAATAAGCTATTTTGTTCCCTGTGACATTGATTGACCTCAGCAGCATTTTATAAAGAACCAGGCGAGTTATACGAAGAGCTGCTGGCACAGACGCCTGTCCAGCTAGGCCCACTTAATAAAGCGCCTGCTTATGATGGATGCTTTGAAAGGATTCATCTCTAACCTTGAGTACTTATGCTGGAATTCAATGAAATTTGAAAGCAGTCCAGAATAAAGATCAGTGACTTTGCGTAATGAGACTTTTGCTCCCAAGCCATAGAGAAAGCTTGCAGTGTTAATGACGTGAGAATGGTGAGCAGTGAAGGCGGGGAAATAAAAACCATTCAGAAGTTACTAGAGCCCATCGTTACCGAGATGCGCTAGCACTGATGTCCTGAACCGTAAGATTGTCGAGGTTGAAATAATTTGCGGCCTGGGAAGGGAACGGACTAAGCCTGCCCCGAGATAAACACGTTGGTGCTTTTCGTACCACCTGATTGGATAGTCATGCAGTCAAAGCATCTGCCTCATTCATTTTTGTTCAATTCTAAAAGATGCAATTAAGAAAGAATTCATAATCACCTATTCGCAGCATAAAGTGACAACAAATTAGCAATACATATGAAAAGGCTTTTGTGTTACGCCTTTTTACTGAGCGCAGAAACTGGAATTCGAACTATTTACAGATGGATGGTTAAGATGGTTAAGGTGGTTTACTTGTGCTGTGTTGTACCATGCAACCAAATAAATGGTAATGCCTTTAGCATGCATGTTAGTTTTTCGATCTCTGTCTTAAATCTCCACACTACTGACATTTGACACGTTACGTGTTCTTGTGTCATCACCTCGCTTTCCTAATACACAATGGAGATGCATTTATACGAATAGCGATGGGCAGAAATATAGGATGGCAGCATTAAATGCAAAATTCTTGTCTTATAGTGAGTGTGTGTCTGCTCGTACAGGGCATAGCAACGTTCACATCCGCGGCAGTAAGCTGATGCAGCTCGTTGGGTTGCACTGAAACACGAGGAAATAAATGCGCAATTACTATGTTTGTGTTTAGAGGTGCAATACTAGCAAAAACAGATGGGCTGCGGTTTTACGCCCAACCGTACATCATCTAGTATAAGCATACCGCTGTCTTTGGTTATCCAAGCTATCAATGAAATTTGACGTGGTGCAATGCGATGTGATGTTTACCTTATTATGTCATCTAAATGGCACATGATCAAACCCGTCCAATTAGGTCTATCCACATCGTAGCTAGCACAACTTAATCGTAGCTAGCACAACTTAATTTCGTAGCACACTTGCGATCCCCATGAAGTTAATGATCTTGCTTTACAGAGCCATCGGTAATTCACACCAAATGCCTGCGAAGCAGAAGGGATCAAGTCGTAACAATAGACAACCACTGCTAAATATGTTAACCAGATGAAGTAATACCCACCGGAATCATAATCATGTGAATCCACGCGTTCCTGCGACGCCAACAGAGTCGCATGTTCTGCGTAGCATTCTAGATGGTAGTGGTGTGCCTTTAACTTCACCACTCTCATTGCCGAAGTGTGGAGCAATAAAACATAAACCTATGAGCAGTTTTATGAGACGCTAAAGCTGTGGCCAAGGAGTAGAGCTCGTAGTGGACTAAGTCGGAAATTAGCGGACGCAAACTCACAAACATGTGTTCTGCTAAAATGACGGATTAACATATCAAGGTCTTCGAATCAAAAGAAGCGCAAACCACTCACGTTGTGGTTCAAGACCACTTTTGAGGTTCAAAATATCTTTGCTGCTTTTGGCATGCATGACTGAATAAGGGAAGAATAGCGGAAAACTTCTTTCATCCCTTCGATGCTGCAAGAGTATCTGCAGTGTTTTGTAAAGCGCTTGACATATCAGAAAATGCAGATTCAATCTTACTGACTTATATTAACTATTTGTGAAATAAGGTGTTGAAACAATGCTGCTAGTCGACTAAGTATATTATGTTTTGCGCAAATCCTCATCGTTTACATCGATCCATGACCCGACGCGTAAATTACATCGATCCATGACCCGACGCGTAATTTTGCGCATAAAACACATAGTTATGCACAAAGGTGCACACTTGGCCCATATAGGTTTCATATGCATAGTAATGCATATGCAGGTAGAGGCATGTCCTAAAAATTGAAACCAGTCTACCACGGTACGCAAATTCCAAGTGCGCAAGGTAGAAGGCGATGCTTCGGATGGGCACAATGCGTGATTTGCAGCCGTGGTAATCCAACTCAGTGAAGAGGAAGGTGAGAAAAGGTGAGATGCGTCACATTATGCCAATAAGTTTGTGGTGAATTCAGTGAGCATGCAGGATGACCTCCTGAGTGTGCCCTCAAATTCGCATATAATTAAAACGCGGAGGGCAGTAGTCACGCGTTTGGTTAAATCCGAGAGCAATACAGGCACTTAATTTTAGTTTAACACGTCTTACCTGCTTCTTCGTCCTGTTTCCAAATGATGAGCCGTTCAACGATTTTTATTTTCTCCTCTAATGGATAAGCAGTTGTTTGCTAAAGAATAAACTTTGTTGCACTACCGAAGACCTTATTTTGGTATACTTGAAACATAGCCCCATCACATTTCCATCAGCATGGAGAAAATTCTTTACCAACCTATAAGACATGGAATAAAGCGAATAATTACGAGATGTAACATCAAGTCAAAATAATTACGAGATGTAACATCAAGTCAATGCGCTTTTGCAGTGACTGAAGCTTAGTTCCGTGAGGCAAAGCCTTGTGCTTCCGATATAAGGAGTGTTCATATTACAGGCCTTTTTAATAAAACCATGAAGGTATAAAGTTTTTGCATGTTAATTCGCCTCACATCGCGGTGCACCAATGAATATTAGGGCAGGTGATGTTGCAAACACAACTATAATCAGGAAAACTATAATCAGGAACAATCAATAAGTAAAACATTAAGTCAACTATGAGTAAATCACTCTCATGCCTGTCCTTATGCTCTCAACGCTCAAACGCTTGACAAAAATGAGGTTCATAAGCCATTTTATCATACAATTCTTTGCAGTGATAAAGCCGCTATCAATGCCGCCCATTGAACTAGACGTAAAAGCTGAAGGTCAAGAATAGTTGAAATGCTCTCTACTTTCGAGTATGTGCGCAATAAGGGCATTTAACAGAGTGTAGTGTTGCAATAATTCCGTTTATAGCTCTAGAAATACCCGTGCTGGTCTTCGTATTGTCTCAAAATGCCCTTATTTTTTAGCATGCATAAATGCGAACAGCAACTGCAGTTTAATTGCGCAAATGCGCTAGTTCTTATGTCATGCCCTAGTTTGTTTTTGAATTCTGGACACCTTGGTCGCATATTTATCTCATTTTCACTAAAATTTTCAATTTCTCTCTGTCGTTGGTCGAGCGTAATAATCAACAAAACACGACATTTGCTTGCAGCTCAATAGGTATATTATCAGAACATTGCTAAACCTGCTCCTAATAGGGCTGATGTTCAGCTCTTCTTGCATTTGTTATTCACATGATACGCCTGCTTCAGCGGAGGCTGAGCACCATTGAATCTCTTCACTAATCTGATTTCTAAACATTTTCGCAGTAAATGCGCCGAAAAAGCGACCAAACCATGAAAGACTTTTGACTGCCTCACCAAATCGCCACGACGGCCTTGGCAATGAAGAAGTGCTCATTTACCACTGCTCCATAGCACATGCAATGAACTGTGATCGCATGAAAGCGAATTGCTCTGCCAAAATGAGCTTGCAGCGCGGATTTTGCGGCTGAGTTGCTAGTGGAAAGGACGATAACTCGACTACAGACCACGAATGCTTGCATGTAATATTTTCAAATTACATGTTTGGTGTGCTTATTTGGTAAGGGGCTACCTGCACTAAGCTGCAGCAGATATTAATTAACCAACCCCATTGTGCCCTTCAAAATTATCATCTTGTATACTATATTATACTCCTAATAAGCGTGTAGGCCTTTGCAAAGATTGACAGAGTCTTCAGCCTTTACTAATATCGCCGCTTCCTCTTGCATTGAATTAACCCGGTTAGTACATTCGTGAATTGACAATACATAGTTTGATATATTTTCAGTATCTAGCGGTTTTGACATGCAAACGGGTTATCTTGAAAATGCTAAGTTTGTTGATGCAATGCTTTACAGCCCGTCAGTGTACTAATTCTCGAGTGGACCCGACTTAAATTCTCGAGTGGACCCGACTTGGTGGTTGAGCCTTATAGGAGCACATGAGCAGCTGAATTTAGAAGGATGAGAACACCCTTGATGGGCTATTGCATAACACGGCTCGAATCTGGCATATATTTCCCTCTAACTAACATGCATTTTAACCTCCCCAATTCAAAAGCGATATAGGTGGTGCATAATGCTACCTGGTTCGTAAGATGCATTTGTTGATTTTGAAGCACATGCAACTTTCTTCTCCATCAATGCATTTAAGCGTTGCCAAAATTGAGCCAAAATTGGCTTCCTTCAACCCAAAAATCCTGCATTAATGCGCACGATGCGCTTTTCAACTCGATAATCTCCATTCCTGTTTAAAATTCTCTTTATAGGCCAATCTATGCACCGAAAACAGATGGCGAGTGTAGCCATAGCACCTCCCACTTAGATTCCTACCTTGAATATTTACAACAAATCAACAGAATATGGATGCTAAAACTCCACTCTCTAGTCTTACAGCTCACCAAGCATCAATACGTGCTTTTATGCAGTGGACCAAGTATTTGCAAAAACTAATTTAGCTTCCACACGCGATCCAAGCTCCTTCCTTTGCCGTTGACAATTTTAGTTTTCCCATTCTAAAACACAATTTCGCTGTGCAAAAAGACAAATTTACGTGGTTAAGGAGTTCCCATAAATCGCTGAGACAGACGATGGCTCTAAACACACAACCCCTGGTCCCCATGTCGGCTCCAAACCTTCAACAACAGTTGTGGGTCCTGCAGCCTAGAGAAGAAGCTACAACAGCATTCGCTTTGCCTGTGCATAACATGGTAGATGCCGGGGTCTGCCCTTTCCCATGGCTGAGAAAACACAGGTAAGCAAGGTACTTACAATGCTATTCTTCAGACTGCTGATACTGGGCATCGCTTAGCCCTTCCAGCATACACATCGCATACGGCGAATGCAGGAGAGGGTTAATCGAGTGGGTTGCTTCTTTACCAGTATGAATTCACTGTTGCAACCACCCTCAATGTTTTTCGAAGATCACATCAAACAAGCCCCAATTCAGCAGATCGGACCAGTCGACGCGTCCATGATAGTGTTTGATACACCATATTCGCCAATGTGTTGGCACAGAAGCGAGTGGAGAGCTGTTGAAGTCACCAATGCTCTGGAGGAATTTTATGACGCATTCCTTCCCACTTGACTTGTTCGTCGTCCCATTGATAAGGACTGCAATAATCAACGTTTGATGAGGTGCAAGCGATTTCAAGGCAACCATTAGGCAATCTTTAGTGAACCGTGAAGGTGCCGCCAGGTAGATCAAGCCATCACAGCATTCATTTCCTCCTCGGTTCCCTAAACCAGTCGACGCGTCCATGATAGTGTTTGATACACCATATTCGCCAATGTGTTGGCACAGAAGCGAGTGGAGAGCTGTTGAAGTCACCAATGCTCTGGAGGAATTTTATGACGCATTCCTTCCCACTTGACTTGTTCGTCGTCCCATTGATAAGGACTGCAATAATCAACGTTTGATGAGGTGCAAGCGATTTCAAGGCAACCATTAGGCAATCTTTAGTGAACCGTGAAGGTGCCGCCAGGTAGATCAAGCCATCACAGCATTCATTTCCTCCTCGGTTCCCTATGGTTGCGATCTATTAGACAATGCAACCCATACCTCTTTTACTAAAACCACCAGTACGTATGCATCCATGTGTATCAAAAATATGCGTGCGCAAGCGGTGCTTTAGCACCGTTATGTGATCGGCAAACGGAATGCTTGATCCTTCTGACAGTGACAAAAGTTCTTTGTCCGCCATCATTCTTGCACTAGGACTCAGCAAAATACGAAAATGCGCTGATTCGCAGGTTTCGCATAGCGAAGGCGACGATAAAAATAGTTGATAAGAATCCGTTTGATTCTTCTGATAAAGAACAGCTTCCAAAGCACTCTTATAAAAAGCGGTAGATAGTTGGGGAAAAAGCAGTTTGCATAGGTGCTTGTCTAGCCACGCCCATTGGTTGATGTACTGATACAGGGTAGTGGCGAAACGCCGTGTCGAAAATACCCATTCCCAACTTGGAATACCCAGGCCAATGTTCACCAAATCCTCACCGTGAAGATATTAGCAAATTCTTAGCACCAGTTCGGGTGGCAAATCGGTAATGCCGCGTTTTGAATTTATTTGAGGCTAAAATGTTTAGGAAGTGCCATCATTGACAATGTGGAAGTTGAATAAATGAGATATGATGAAAAAATGATAACAAGGCAGCTAATCTGGAAGGATTAAGAGCAACAAAATGAGAACAAGCAAACAAATGCTGCCAGAACCTACCATTCCTGAGACGTAATTGCGTAGATGGATCGCGTGACTGAGGTGTCGAGGTTTAAATAATTGGCTGCCATGAGGGGGAGGATTTGAATGACCCCACCTCAGCGCAAAACATTGGTTCCTTGTGTATCGGCCAATCCGGGGGCAGAACATGCTATGGGTTTGGTTTAAATTTTAAGGCATTAGGTTGCCTTGCATGAAATGTCGTGGCGAATGAGGTCATTCAATACAGGACGCGACTCAGAATGACGAATGCGGTAGTGGGTGAGACAGCTGCGTAACAGATGCACCTACTCCTTGATCACATTCTCACTTTGGGATATCAGTTGGTCAGAATAGGCTAGTCGGAGGTGTACTCAGGAGATAATCTGATGCGAATGGCCCTGACAACCTACAGACCGAAACTTACATGCGGTAAGTTGAGAGCACTTACTCAGGTACGGCTGGTCTCATAATACAAATTTCTCCCGGCCTAGTCGCAAATGCAGTGCAGGTTGTGTTATGCATTTAATGCTATAGTGCGTTTGACCAATCTCCAAGTCAACCGCTTCTTGTAGTAACTTTTCCTCAAAAGCATTGCAAGTCTTCGCCCATGGGAATGTTGTATAAGGCTTTCTTCCACCCAGACATGCGTACTACTTGCATTCTTTTGTTCCTAATTATTAAATAACCTCTTTAACATTGTCTTAAATTTCGACATTGGTACCATTTGTCACTTCCTCCTGCACCAATTATACCCACTTTGTCTAAATTAAATGCATTTTAAAGATGTTTGGTAGTAATTGCTGGTCCCAACTGCCAGACCTCTTTAACCTTAATGCATGAATCGAAACGTACGCCTTACAATTCATCACAGTTTCACTACTGTAACGATGTTGCGCGCCCGATAGGTGAAGCTGGTCATTGGATTAAAGTGTTTTAATTTACAATGTGAGCAACTGAATCAAGGTCAGTCTGCGCCATTCCTAACATGTGTTCCATTATAAGGGCTTTGGCTTTGATGACGATTTTGTTTGTCGGGCTTATAAATTACTGATACTGGACTCATTTTAATATCGACAATGGAAGGCAATGTTTCGCCTTGCAGGACATCGTTTGCATTCAGGTAAAGACGGAGGTCTTAGGGCGGTAAAACAAGCAACAGTGTCGATGCCATTGCTGCTGCAAGCTGTCACTGTGTGCAAGGTGGACTGCGTCAATTAATATTGGACTGAGAAGAGTCAGACAGGCACCATGTGCATGCTTTAACATTAGGCAGGGCGATACGAAGAAAACCAATATGTTGACGCCATGGCAATGTCAATAAAAATCGCCGTTCAGGGTACGATGCATTTAGAATTCGGCAAATCTGTCACGCTATTAGCCAACGCCAACGTGAGTGGCCAGAGCACTTAAACATCAAAGTGTAAGTGGCTAAAACTTCTGGATAAATACATAACAACACTTCTCAACGTTTTTTGGGATGCTATAGGAGAGCATAGGCAACGATGATTATGTGTCCAGGTATGCATCCCTACATGCGGGCCTGCGCCTTAATGTCTCAAAGGGAAAATTAGAGCACAAGGCACGCCTTAAAGTTCATTTAACACATTAAGTCAGTCACGCAAAATGGACACTGAATGTCTGCACCATGGCCGCCCTTAGTCGGAATAGCCATTGCAAGGATACGCACAACAATCCCATTCACCCAACGTTAGTGACGTGGACATTTTTAGATCTGAACGTGCGTCAATTTCCCCGAAGAGGAGATCAGTGTGACGGTTACCAGTTGGGGTGGAATGCTATTGAATCAAATGAGCTCCTTTACAATGCACTCCGTCTTGCATCCCAATCAAATCTCCATCATTTGCCAGCCAAGAAAGTTTACACCCGTTATTACATTAGCTACAATGAAACTGATCTTGAAGTCAGGCGTGATGGCCAATGGCTCGATACTATCGACAGTGCACAAAGACATTTGCAAGACGTTAGCAGGTGATCAATTCTGATGTTCCATGACGTGCATCTGGTATTAATAATGGTTGGATAGACTTGAGTCCTGTCAAACAGCTTTGATTCAATCGAACAAGATAGCCTTACATCACGTTGGGTGACGATCGTGTCTGCAGAATTCACCATATCTGCCATTCTGAGGTCAGGGGGAACGAGAGCTTAGTCAGCGTAGTAAATCTCGTGGGTACGCCTCATGACATTCACAGCTGTGTCCGAACATGTGGTCCAAGATTTGGTAAGTCTTGGAGTCAACCACCACCCATGTCTTTGTTAAGGCTCTATCCAGTTCCCTCCTTGCGTGTATAAACTGCTAATTTTGTCCAGTTGATAAAGTACAGAGTAGCATGCATAGGACAAGCTAGACGGTCGCCAATTTAAGTGAGGCACAAGTTGATCTTGACATCCACCATCGCTTCTCCCTGATTTTATTGCACATAAGTGGGTATCGAGGCCACCTTAGGCAACGTGGAACAAATGCACGAAAATGCAAGCATTAACTTTAGTCGGAGGATTGTTTGTTGGGTCCTCTAGGAGTAATGTGACTCCACCGCCTGCATTTGGCAGAGATGTACTCAAAAGAACACAGGCAGGTAAGATGCGAAATTTATGTCTGACATTATTCATCTATGTGCCGCCCGAAGCGCAGATTATATCCATTTTAGACATTGTTTTGAGAATTCTAAACGGTATGCAAAGTTTATTTGATACATCAAGCAAATGCGAGGGTTCCATATGAACGTATTGTAGGTGCGCTGCAACTCATTGTGACGCAAAGTTGACGCAAAAATATCATAGAGAAGGAATAGAACTCTCGTGAAAGTATATCTTATTACATTTCCGATCTCACACTCTGAACACTTTACCTGCTTCTCAAGTCTGATTTCGTCGAAATTTTTTGATTTATCGCTTCAAAATCATCTGTGATTAGAAGTGCAAACATTGCAAACAATTTACTAAATAGTTCGTAGCGTCTTTAGAAGGAATGGATGCTAGCCCCTTTAAATGTTTTGGCCTACAATAGGAGAAAGATTCTCCTTGCCTTTGGTGCAACCTTTGTGATTTAACCGACTAAAATCACTCAAATATTATCGAGATAGGTTTCAAACGAGAGTTTAGAATAGCACTGATACAAGCACTTAGCAGAGCACTATTTGTAGTGAAGCTCTTCTTACGACGCTACAGTGCTCTGAGAACAGCACCAAAGGCGGAGTAATCTCAAAACGAATTGCATGCGAGTTCTCAGGTCGTCTCAAGTGGGTAATGAAAACTAGTGTTTTGCCTGTCTCCAGTAAGCATCATCTATCAAAATTGAAACAAAAAGCTTCGGCCTAATCTTTTTGGTCTTGAATTAATAACATTACTGGGACCATATGGAATGCCTCTTTTTTATGCTGCCTTTGAGGGAAGGATGCCAGCGTAAGCGACTGGTTTACAATATTACCTTGCTACATAACACAGTGCAATCTTTGCCAAAGACTCCTGTATTTGATGTTTGCCTCCTAAGAAGCCAGAATCCATGTCGCCAGTAAGACTGTGCTCCGTTTATTTAATAAACAGACGGCCAATGCATATGGCTACATTGGCACTACAAAGAGGGCTGCGTCTAAGTCGTTGCTACCTTCCAAGTCACTTCTAAATTCCATGAGCCAATTGATTGCCAGAACTTTTGCATGACATGCCACCCTAATGAGCACTTTTTACTAGCTCATCAGCTCAGTTGATAATCTCAGAAGTGCTGACTAACCGTCTTGGGCTGTGATAGCCAACACGATAGTTTGTCTATGCCGCGACTGATTAGATGGCATGAAGGGATTAACGCCAAGCATACTGCGCTTTTGGTAACGTCACTGGCTCTCCCTTTTTGCAGGAAGGCGTAGATCCTAACGTGCTCACTTAAGGAGATCTCAATTACGCTGGTACTACTATTGTAGGGCCTAAAATAATCTTTGACACCAAGTTGTGAATGTAATGCTTCCTGAGCCCAACTTATCCTGCACCAGGAAGGACAGTGCTAACCAATGTGCTTCTAATCGTTGCCAACAGGCGGGTCAGATTGACGAAACGTACTTAAGAAAACTTTGTTTTTGCAGAGCTATAAAATTGGGCAGTTTGCAGGCCCACTTTAATCAAGGACCCCTTCGGTTCCGACATCAACCCACTAGGCGATCCGATAAAGTTCAGTATGAACTTGCAATGCAATAGCAGTAATGGGAGACCAAGCCCGTCAACCCTTCATTGAGCTTCCTTGCGTAAAGCCCACAATTAAGTTGTCTCCCTTTTCCCTTATTTTTTCCATTTAAACTCTTCTTCATTTCTAAAATCCAAGGGACAATTATGTCATTTCCTCTAAAGTTGGGCACTGTCAATTGGATAGCAAACTTAGGAATCTCCCAGCCCTTTTTGCAAGATCAAAACTGCGTCATTAGCCCTCAGCCTGCTTTTGTCAAAAGAAAAGGATACGGCGAAAGAAGAGGCTTCACTGAAGAACGGCATGGGCTAGGAAACCCAGGCAGCGCAGTTCGTATGCTCTAAGTGCTATGGGTCAGAATTTTGGATTTACCATTCAATAAGATGGCCCACGAGTATAATACAAGATCTGTTAATTGCATTTTGAAACAAGCGCATAGTCCTGCTATGCATGATCCTGGATTTCTCGTTCTAAGCATACTGCATGTAATCAATAAGAGATCGTAATAAATGCTTAAATGGAGAGAAAAAAACAGTCAAGTTAATCCTAACGAATGTGAGTTCCGTTTCTAAGCATAAGTCTTGAGCTAGCTATATAAATGGGCTAATGGCATGCACAGCTGATCCCAAACATGTGGTCCAAAACTTGATAAATCTAAAAAGCAGCCATTACTCCTGCCTTTGTCAAGGCACAGTTGATTGTATACCGATCATCCATTGTTATACCCAGTTACCTTACTGCTTATGCAAAGTCAGAAAAACGCGGATTGGCTTTCATAGGATAAGCTAAAGGACTGCCTCTTTAAGTCGGGGACAAATTATGGCAAATTAAATTGGCTAGTTAAGTGAATGATTACCAACTGCGGCCTTATTCCTCTCACCACAAGTTGTAGCTGCAATTATTTGCATACAGGTTAGCCCAGAAACTGCTAGTTAAGTCTTTAGCAGGCAGCATGACTTCTTTAGAAGCATTTAGAAAAAACTTATTTAGAAGCGCAACATTGTGTGCAATTGGAATTCACAGCTTTAAAGCAGTGTCGCCAGTACATTGTCTGTAATCAAATGATGTCGCCAGTACATTGTCTGTAATCAAATGTGCGCAAGAGGCGCAATATTCATGGTTGATGCACGCGGCAATTCACCAAGTGGAAGTAGATGCAATTAGGAGATCCGTCTGCGCGGACTTCCTGTCAACACTTGTTTATCATCGTCTGTTCCGTCCATTAATTTTAAATGGACCATTTTCCTAGCTCTATACCAGCCTATCACTGCTGTCATTTCCATATTTTCCTGGCCCCATTACCGCCCTCTACCATTGTGATTAGGTAGATTTTGTCAGCATAAGCTTGATTGTCTTTCATGCTGACAGCGATTCTTGTTAGTGTATCATACGCATGAATAAATGCAAGCGCCGGATAGTACCCTTGAATTTCACTGCCAGACTCGCGGTATGCATTACCAATAAGGAGCTGCATGACAACAGCGTCAAAACAATATTGTTGACTTTTCCACAGTACACAACGAAGTAAACGGTAACGGAGTGAGCACGAGAAGGAGCGATGGATTTGGCGATGCCGACAGTGAGAAAACTTACAACAGCTCTGCCTCTTCAGGAATGCATAAGCGAAGTCACCAGCACCCGTGGAAATGTCGCTCTTGCGATAAGAGGTTCGCGCGCAAGTTGATTTGTTAGAGTCAAAGCGGAAGCAAGTAGAAGAAAGCCCTTCGTATGTCTAGTCTGCCAACGCGCCTTTGCCAATCGGACGGGCATGCAAAAGTATATGCATGCTGCTGGTGGGGTAGTATAAGTTCATTTAAAATGCACTTAATACCCCAACACCAAAATAACACTGTAAACTGTGAACCTAGATTGCATAAGCTTTTAAGTGCTTCATTCTAGTTGGATTACAATTAACCACTAATAATCCCCTGTCAGACATTCGCACCTGCTTAGTGGATTGCTCATTTAATAGTTTGCATTATGCAAGCTAATGCATTGTAAGTGGGCTTCCAAGGCCGTGCACGTGGTAGTGAGAGCAAGCCTGGCCTACTCTGCAGTCTTAAAACGCTGTAGAGTCTGTAAGACACTGTTTTGTAGTTTGAAGCAGTGGGTGCTGACTCATGGTGGAGTGCCAGAACAAAAAGTGACATGAAGGTTCCATGCACCACAATCGATTAGGAGTATGGGCAGTTATATAGGCAGCATGACATTATAAGCTGTGCCGTACAAATAAAACATTGTGTGGTACCTGGTCTCAATGCCTTTTCCTCGGCCACGGGTTTGCATCAAAGTGATTACTAGTAGTAACTTTTGCATATGGTCGTGAAAATGAGGTGGACACCTAGAAGCATGAAACTGCGCCTGTCTCAGCCATTAACTTAAGCCACTTTTGTTTGGGATTAAGGCCCGCAGCAGATGAGTGCATGCACATTAGCTATTCAATGCCCATTTTATCCCAGCACTAAAGGCGCTTTTAATACTTTGATATGCATTAATAGAAATGGCTCGCTAGTTAACAAGCCAATGCATGCCAGCGCAACAGTATAAACGTGGTAAATACCACAGGCGATCATGCCATTAGTCATCTCACGGAAAAAAAGACTGGCGCTTGACATGTTTTTTGCATTAATATATCGTGATCATGTTCGAGGTCGTGTCGTTGACCCATTAGATTCAACATTGAGGGGACGAAAACCATCACATGCATTGAAAGAATGGTCTGGATAACTTTCTGTTACATTTAAAAGTTGTTTTGCGTGTGCAGGCAATGCCATTTACGTGACAAAGGAATTTTGAGGTTTTATCGTAGTTGCAGCACAATACACTACAAAACTCAGCCAAGCCATGCGGTTAGCAACCTGTCCTGAGGTAGGGGTTAGTGAGTAGTGGTTATTAGTGAAGCAAAATTGGACCTTAACTTTGAGTTAACAGAGGAGAAATTGCCATGTGCCATTGCATGTTAACGACAATTAAAAATGCTTTTCGGTATTGGTGAAAGTCCTTTGCTTTAGCACAGCAGTTAAAGCTATATTAGCTCTAAAAGGTAGCGAAGGGAGCAAATTTTTATTTGTTGAATACCGATTTCTTTAAAGCGGAACAGTCTTGATGTGCTACTACAGAAATAGCAAATTAAGGTAAAATTGTTTTGCACCGATTTGACCAAAAGTGGGAGTTGTCAGCATGAAATTAAGATGAAACCACATGACTGCTATAAAATAGGATGAACAATAACAATCAGGAAAATTGGTTGGTTTACACCTGCAATGACCTATTAGATTTAAAAGGGTAAGGGTGGGGCAGAATTAAGTAAAGGGCAAAATGTGAATCAAAATCAGGTGAGGTAGCTATGTAAAGCATAGCTCAACACAAGTTGGTAGATCATCCCTTCCCATGAAAAGATGCCGCTTGCACATTTAACTCCACCGCTGACGCAATCCCCATTGCAATCCCTACATTGTAAGTCAATAGGTCTGATTGGCGGTTCTCAGAATGATGCCTCGGGAAGATTAATTAAGGAGATCTGCTCCATTGCATAGAAAAATTTGCCAGTGACAAAACATACTACTGTACGCATGCAGCTTCCAGTATGGCGAAGCATTTTCAAAACATCTCCTTTGCTTTTGCTCGGATGTAGTCAATTATCTCCTATCTACAGATTTTGGGTGCTCTTAATTTGGTCAGCAACATCTCGGCCCAGGAAATTCATACATCGAGAATCTGATGCAGGAAGTAGAGCTAGGGCACTCTTTACCTCTTCCAGTGTTTTGGGAAGTCGTCTGTGTCATAATGCTCCTCCGCTGTCTTAAACTATAAATCAGGTGCATTAATGAGTCATTTCTGTGTAGCATTCATTTGCACACAGCTAGCACTTAAGGAGATAAACGGCAGCCGATTAAAGAGCAGAGGTAAAAGTGAGACCAGTAGGAATCGATGGTTGGACTGCGATTCTATATTTCCATCCCAAACTCTTTTAGCTACTATCATTGCCACTAACTGCATCCAGAGTATCGGACTAGATAAAGACGAGAATAGGCATCGCTGCAGGCATCTTGTAAGTCCATTGTTCATGATGAAAACAGCGAACTATGTGATTCGCCTGTCTCATCTCTGTTAGATATACAACTGGACTGGATTGCCTTGCAGAATTAGAGTTACTTCGCAACAAGTTGTGGCTAATAACTCTCTCCATTACTGATGCAAATTCTAATAACATACTTGCAGCACATGCTGATAATGGTGGGCCAAAAGTTAGGAATTCCTATGAGTCTAATGCATTATGCCTTGTATTGGTGGCTAAAGGAATGATGGTTCCCATTGTAATTATGTATATCTTGAGTTGTCTAGTAAGCATTTTTTTGAATCCGGTCATTGTTTTGGTGCCACCGACAATGAGACCACACCTGTAACTTCCCTTTTTAGCTGTACATTATTAATATTCCTTTATAATGGGCTATAGTACTGCATCTTAAGAATGACTTGAGTCGAAATATTAAGCAGACCATGTCCAAGGTCTTAAACTTAGTGAATGATGACTGCCGAGTGTAAGCGTCAAGGAACCTGAAGATTTTGGAATGCAATTGAATTGACCTAATTTCACTATACAACCTTAGATTTTTTCCTTTTTAACCATAAATATTCAAAAAGGGAGTTCTATTCCTAAAGCAACAGTTTTACGAGATTGGGAGGCTTTGATTATGCGTTCGTATTGAGCCTAAGCTCTTGTAATTCTTCTCACACTTTCGTTGTTGCCAAATCATTTGCTCTTCCATGTTCACTCCTTTAACTTTCACGTCAGCAAAAATTGTTGAAAAGCGGCCTCTACTACTATCACTATCGGCATCGTTTTCCCGGGCTCCAACGGTACGAAACTTAAAAGCATTATCAGCGGGATCGACAGGACCTGTGTTTATGCTTGTGCTTTGCACGTCAGACAAATTTGGTAAATATAGGTTAGGGTCCAAGCAAAGATGCTCAGAGGTCTGTAGGCCAATTTCACCAGATAGCATTGACGAATGCTGATGGTGAAGATAATATGTACCAGAATTGACAGATGGATCAGCAGGCTGTGAGGTCAAGGAGTAGGAGCGAGAATGTGTGGTGCGATCTGACACGAAAACTTTATCATCGCATCCAGACTAACTCAGTGATATTGATGATACGTTATTTGATCTGCTAAAGAGGTGGAAGAATAAGTAGAACTATCACTACAGCAGGCGATGATGAGGCGTAAGTAGAAACGAAGCCAAAGGAGGTGAAGGATCTAAAAAACGAAGCCAAAGGAGGTGAAGGATCTAAAATTACAATGATACATAGCTTCATCCTTAGCATTATGAATGTATGGCCTAGGAAGTGCTTGTGTGTTATGTAGCAGTTTCAGTATTCCTGCTGTGAAGAACTTTAAGTAAAATAAATGAACCTTAAACATCGTTTATGATGGTGCAATGATTTTGATGACTCTACCTGATCATTACTATAGCAGCATAAATGCTGACATAATACATATAGAGACATAATTAGCCGCATCGCATTTTTTGCAGCACCCAATGCTATGAATTTTTAACCAGTATCGGTCCTTTTTTGGGTTGGGCAAACCTCGGTGGTCTAGGCTATTGCAGCATTGGTCGATGATGCGCGACTGAGATTGGTGAGGACGACTAATGACTAGGCTTCAAATGTGCCGCGCTTTGGTGGGTAAACTCTTTCATATTTTTCGCATAGGTTTGAATGATTTGGCTTTATATTTGGTTGATGCTTTAGACCAAACCTTCAAAACTCACTCGCGACATAGGAAATTTTCATTCCCATAATTGGCTATTTTTTTAATTTTTGAACTTTAGGGCACCAAAACATGCTTTGTCCTCTTTTGCACCACCCCGTATACTATTTGCACGCATTTAGCATTATCGAACGAGCGTTAAATTGCAGAGTTAAGTGAATACTTCCTTCACTTATCTTGGTGCATTAAATCGATGCGAAACCTCTTGTTTTTATCCTGCACTGACTCGCATGACTATGAAACATCCGTGAGATTTAGGTTATAAAGATTTTACCCAAGATGTGAAATCAAGCCATTGCAATTATCTTTATTTCCTGCTAAATTTTCCTTGCAGCTAAAAATTCCAATTGTCTCCGGTAGCGTTATTGTCACTCCTGATTAGCAGTCGTTGGCGACCCTTTTGAAGGTAGTGGCGATAGCTGCAGACGCAAAGAAGTAAAAGCCAGAGGGAGCAGTGGTAGTGGGAGGGGTGAGAGTAAAAGCAAAGAAAAAGGGAAAGAAGGCGCAGGGTGAGAATTAGAAAATGAGGCATGTGAGCTGTTCTTAATGGGTCTTAACCAGCTCCACACTGAATAACCGATTTCCCTCGCCTCTTTTAGTGTCGTCGTAGTCGTTGTCATGCGATCTGCACAAATCGGAACATGCTATGTTGAATGACACAAGGTGTTGCCATGTATCCCCGTGCGATCGGAAGAGCAGTGGATATTGCAAGTGGATATTGCATTATCTATGCGTTGTGGTAGAGCCTTACCCAGTGTGAGCGAAACGTATCATTGTGTGCTACAGCAATTGACTTTGAGCTTCAAAATTTAAGTACTTATAAACGGGTACGGTGATATCACTTAAAATGGGTTAAGGCTTACAAGGCTTACTTATGACCCTCTTAAGTGAATACGTGATGGCTCAAATACACTTCCTCCTGGTATTTTATTCCCATTTTCGAACCTATGCCGCTTGCTCATGCTATGGTCTGACGCTTGCTCATGCTATGGTCTGAGGACCTTCCAGCTTCTAACACCGAAAGAATTAGGGAGAATGGAAGTGGGTCTCGTAGGCTTTATTTGCAAAATGAAACGAAGCACTCATGCATAGCTTTGTGCCACGGTGGTGATGCAATCGCACTGCGGTACGCAGGGACGTGTATTCAGGAGCTAAGTAGTGCAAAGAAATATGCTTCAAGGTAAAGCGTACAACTTCGTGATTTTGCAAAGTTAAAAGCAATCATCTGGAGTGATGAAGATTGAATGAAGAATTTGGAATATTGTACTACAGAATGGGGACTAATCGAATCTGTTTGATTGTCAAAGAACTTTGAACCAGATCATAAAAACAACGTTGCATCAAAAAGTTATAAGCTGTAATTTAACTTATTATCCTAGGATTGCTTGTTATGCTGATGCAATAAAGAAGCTAAGGGTTTTTGCTGTTTGGCAGTCAGAAAGCGATTGGGAGAATTTTTTGATTAAATAGATCCCTCCCCCCTTTATTGGGAAATCTACATGCGTGTGGTATCTGCTAAAATAGGATTTTGACGATAAATAATGTTTAGCAGGTAGTTGTCCTCGTTACAGGTTGTTTTGCCTTGAAAGGAAAACGAATCCTTTCAAAAAGACAAAGGTCCTTCATTTTTGTATTTCTTTTCAACAATTTGACTTAAATCGTAGCATCTTATTGACAGTAATGCCTAGTTTTCCAGTGTATCCACATCTTGTATGGCATGGGTGTTTTGAGGGAGGTAGAATATAGCATTGTCAGGAAGTTGTCATTTTGCGTGAGTGCAACGTAGGCGTAGAAGATGTGATCATTAATAAAACTGTCCCATCGGTAAAGAAAGTAGCAAGGCTGTAGTTCCCTAAATGAGGAGTACAGGATGTTTCCTATTCTGAAAGCCAGTGAAGTCTTTTAGAGGCTATTTAGACTGCTTTGTCTTAAATGTATTGTAACCATAATCGAGCAATCACAGTGCAATGGTGTGGTCTCGATGTTTATTGTTTAAGCCGCCATTGAATCACCTCTTTTAAAATACATTTTCCTTGCATTGGTGTTTTGTATGTGTGCTTCATACAACTTTCGGTCTACCAAAGGACCTGATGATGCGTGCCATTTTCCTGCTAGCTTTATGGGGCTGATGTGTTGAAACTAAGGGTAATTAAATGATGTGCGCGTGCCAAAATACATGCTGCTAAAGCCGCTGCAGCGCCCCGAGATATTTCTGAAGCATAGACCAACCCACATGGTAAAGGTGCAGCACCCATCCATGTGCCTACAGTCGAGGCTGAGAATTGAACAATCAACAAAAGTATTGCAGCCATAATAGATAGGTTATGCAATATATCTTTTATTTACTATGTTGAATTGTGTCGACACAGAGGATACCTTCATGCCCTACAGGCAATACCCCTTTGGCTCATGCTAACAGTGTTTCAGAGATTATATTTAATTGCAAAGTTGGCAGTTATTGTACACAAAATGTCTACTACAGCGTATATCTCTAGTCTAGAAGCAGAGCACTTTTGATGATCTCAAGAGCGGAATTAAGCGCAAATTTTGCATCCTCAGGCGAGCCAAGCAAGTCATTAACCTCGGCTGCCACCATTAATTTCAGTCGACCTAAATGGCGAAATGAATTGACAACATTATCACGTTAATGCAATAAAGCGTGTAAAGACTCTATAAGAGTCTTTGTAGCCTCTAATTTTCACTGCAATTCAGTGAAAGCGTTACAAAGCACTGCAATGGTGCTACAGGTTCGGCGCATGGCTACACTGTCTCGAATTACTTGTGTCCCATTCGCTTTACTAATTAAATGCCAAAGACATTTGCATGATGTACTGATGCAACAGAAATTAGCAGTTGCTCAGATTTTCTTGCCTTAGGCGAGTAAAGACTTATACTCTCAATGCGGTTAGGACATGACCATAAATGCCGAAACTGTAAGCCTACCCGTCAGACTAAGGGATTTGCAAACATACTTGCCCTTGTCCAACCAGAGACCCCTGCGAACGGAGTTCCCCTGCAGGAAACGTATTTGGGATCCAATCCGTCAATGTCGAAACTGAGATACATTTGACAGTTAGGACCGCCAAACAACTATGTTTTACAAATAAGTGTTTTGTCATTTTATTACTCCCGAAATTGCATGACTTCCAACAAACACTCACCATAACCGCATTGTTATCTCAAAACTTACCTCCATGACACTCTTAATGTCACTTCTTTGCACATCATCCATATTAAAACACGGAATATTACTATCCTTGACGAACATCTCAAAGCGATCAGTAAGTTGTGGTCTTGTCTTTCCAACACTTAGTGAGCTTAATGGCCTAACTTACAGCTGTGGTGTGTCGACATTCCAAGGTCAGTCAGCTAACCCATTTTAAAGAGCTCTTCGAAGCCGTGCTCCTTAATCTTTTTCGGTCCTTTCTGAACTCCACGCTTAGGTTGGCTCTCGTCGACAGCTGCTGCCGCAATACCCGGAGAGGAGGAGTACGTTCTGAAAGTGTCAATGCGCTTAGTATTGGTTGGGAGCGTCTTTTGCAGCCTTCGCGATCTAATAACATGCGGCTGCGCCTGAGCACCCGGCAGATTACTAATTTTGACTTCAATTCGCTGCACATATTTGCACATTCATGGCCAACATGCTCGTATGGCGAAAATGTGTTTGAACCGTGAAATGCAAATCAAAATCATGTTGACGCTACATAAATTCTGTTCAAATTAACTTGTGTCGAACTATAGTCTTGACAGCCACAAGTGGTCTTAGTTAATTACACTGCATGCTTTTCTATTATAACGTGATCTTGCCCGCTTTTCCTCGAGCATGCTACTTTTAGCTGAAGACTGGCAAGGTAAGTGTTGCAGGGGAAAACACATCTTTGGAGGCAGTTTTTTCGAACATCTGAAGGCACGTACCTGACTTCGCAGTCAGAGCATAGAACATCTCAAGGCTGACGCAATACTTTCGTCGGAATGTGTACTAAATGGCTATAAGTTAATCCCTATACACAATAATCAGTTGGTTCTATAAAAACAACACTAGTTTGCTTGCAGGCAGCTTTAAAAAGCCAAAACAGCTACTCACACACTTGTTTGAAGTGGTGACCAATGGTAAGCATTAAGTAACCCCTGAACCTCACAGGTAGCTAGTGCAAGTTTGCACAGCAAGCAGCTTTACATTTGCTAAAAAGCAAATCAGGTTGCACTTGGGAAGAAAAAACGAAGAAAACGCACGTGAACACCCTGATAAGCATTCAAAAATCCTAATGGCTTTGATTAGCTCTTAACCTAAAATCTGGCAGGGGCTAAAATAAGAACGCACAAAAGGTTTTGAGGCTCATGCCAGTGTCGTGTGAATCAAATAAATGGGATTTGCATCCAAGGATGTCGTGTTGCTGCGCATTAACGATTGAAACTGCAACTTGACAAAATTAATTTGGAGAAGGATGCGAATATCAAGGTCTCCCTCTGCTAAGTTCACTTTTTTACAACAGCAGCACATTGGTATGCTGGGCTGAAGCTGTCAGCTACATTCGGGAAGTAACCGGTTTTATTAACACTTTTGTATGTTAATGCAGCAGTTGACATCTTGTGCTTGGTGGTATTGACGCGGATGGACCGAACCGGACCAGACTACGTTTGACCAGGTAAATTTAGTGGTATGCTCCTCGATGTAGTCCCATGCATTGTTGTTATCAGTTTGCCTAGTGTGCACACTTATGGGTTGCGCTGCTGTGCTAACTATCTTGGCAGGGTGCAGCGCATGTGTATGCACGTGTGCATACACAGGCGGGCTAGCCTTCCATGCATTCACTTGCACATCTGCTTGCTCACTCATTCAAATATTGGCTTCCTAGTCGAACTACCAGTCAATCAGTTGGAAGGTTATTGCTGCTGTTGCTGCCACTGATGGCGTGTGAACCAACAGTGATAAGCATGTCCTAAAGAGTAAGCCATAAATTTTTCTCTTCTCAGGCCTGTTTATCATAAAGCTGTAGATGTCTTACTAACTCAGCCACTATTGATTGGATGGCACCCGTCGAGTTGATGGCTGCGGTAGCTCTAGAGCCAATGCACGCCTGCCAGCTGCGCATGTAGAGCTGATGGATGCGATTACTAGACCAGAGGCCAATAGATTGTGCGTGTGCGTTCGAAGGCCATTAAAACATTGAAACGATTCCAGTGATTTCAAATACTTACCACAGACTATAGCTGGGCTTCAAGAGTCAACGGTGGAAGGTGAAATGCCTACCACGGTGGTGATGGCAAGGAGTAGCAGGCAATAAGGGTTCGGTTCTCTTGCAGAAAAGAACTGCGGGCTCGCAAAATGACCCACCTTTGTTTCGAAGACGTAAGTTAATGGCATGAAATATTTGATGCGAGCCTCTTTAAAATAGCGAGACGTGCTCCATAATCAGAACGAAAATGGTGTAAACATTTTTAAGACCATAAACCAATAACTCCATTCCAAATAGCATGTATCAAGAATGCTGCTGCTAAAAAGCATGTTAATGAACCTTGGTGGCATCATTTCCTGTTGATAACTACGTAGTCAGTGTGTGGCTATTGGCACGCAATCTTGGCGTCTGTATATTGGTGAATCTCTCATTTACCTGTGCCTTGATGCGGTGGAAGTTATTTGAACGGGCACTGTCATTTTAAGCCCACAGTGTACTGGTGTCATCTTGTAGCTATATCCTCGATGCAATGGCCGAAGTTGTGAGCGGGTATTGGATAGTGCGTTAAGAACAAAGCCCGGCTGGATTCACTGTCATGTATTCAAATAGATCTCTCTCTCTAAAATGGGTGACACCTTCGAACGAATTCGCATGCCGAAATCAGATTAACCTTATCAGAGAATTTTACAAGGAATGATGAAGTAGGTCGTTGATATCGACTGATTATACCTTGCTGGTTTCTTGACTCTAAGTAATAAATATCAGTTATGGGAATGTTTTACTTGCCTCTCCAAAAATTAACCACTCGAACCACCATCAAACAGACTAAATCGGAAGCATGTACTAAGCGTCACTTTATTGGCCAGCCGCGAATGTCAGAGGCTCTTAATAAGCAATGTAAAGCGCCGGCTCGTTGTCTTGGTAATCATGCTAATACCATTCGATGAGCAGTTGCAAGAGTAACTTGAAGTACTTGTTTGCTCCAAATAAACATTGGTTGAGCAGTTGAAACCGAAGGAGTTCTCCAAAGAGCCACCGGCAGTCCATAATGATGGCGCCAACCAGCTGCATTCACTCTGGCTTGAAATGGGGCTAGGCATATCTGACTAATGCAATCATGACAGCAAGAGTTAGGGTCTAGATTTTCCCGCTGCAAAAGGGGCACCCCTATTAGCAAGTGTAAGTCATAGGCTTGTACTAAATACGTCCATACCCTTTGTACATATTGCCCTCAACTGCCACTTATTGAATGGTTTGGTGAGATCCTTGGGTTGATGTCATTGCGGCTGCGCTAGTTATCAACAGTCTAGCTGGCTGCTGTCGACGTTGCTCCTGGGCCTTCACACCTACCCATTAGATTGCTGCCATTATCGGCCATGACGGTGTTGGGTCTACGGTAAAGTAGTTGTACAGTTAGTCAATCAAGTCAGTGGACAATATGAAGCTTTATCTTGGCAGCTGAAATGCTGAAGTGCAGTTGGACTGTAGATGTTTGTATGCATTGCACGCGTAAAGATAGGTGCGGCAATCATAACATTCGTTTGTGTTTCAGGTTACCTCAATGAGCTTCTTAGATTACCTTCCGCGGATACACGCTCATCTCTGCTTTGAAAGTGTAGGCATACGTTCAATTGAGGTCACGAAATTCGCTTTTACTACCACCGCTCTTATCCTAATAATTGTTGCATGCAAATGCAGACTTCTGTCAAAACCTTAGGAAACTAAGGCCAAAGTGCAAAATTGAACAGTGCATGGAAACTAATGTATCGTGGGGTATAGGGATAGAAAGAAAATGTTTTAAATGTGTTTAACTTGGTTAATCGTGATAAAATTTGAAAACTAGCCCGCGTATTTCTTTATTTTCACATTTTAGGCACCCACGTCCTTTTGACACATGCAACTCTCCTATACAGCATTCTTTTCTAATAAGCATGCCTATTCCACACCTCACACTCATCTTCCTTCTCTTCTGCTTTCTAAACAATCATCGTTGCGCAGTGGACCGGTAAATGGCGAACTAGCACGGCCATGGCGCAATGCCTACTCTTGGCTCATTTAGTAATTATTAAGTGGTGGTCCGTTGGAAAAACTAAAAAGGTCCCATTTTGATCTTCGTGGTAGAATTCCATAAATTGCTGCATCAATTTCAAATGGGTAATGAAGATTTGCCTATGCTCTGTGGTATAGTGCAATCTCACCTCAATCTGAAACATTGCAGTTAGTGCCACATACGAGTTGGTGAGTGCAGCTGTGGACATGTTGTTAGAAAATGTCAGCTTCACTGCCATGGTGTCGAGTGTTGTTAGACTCAGGACACTTCGTTTGCATCTTTGCCTCGTTTGGACTTTGCTTGCCGTCGTTCCACTGCAGCTGCTCCGTTGATCCTAACACTGGGATATTCCACAGACTAGTTCATAGAAGGCAGAAATTTTACTATGAGTATTTTGTATTTGTTTGGTGCGATTTGCCTTGATTGGAGCCAAGTATTTTGTTGAATTTCTTTGTCATCCAGTTTTGCTATGCCTTTGGTGGAAGTGTTGATGAGAATGGAAAACTCGTGAATCTAAAAACGGACACTTCATGGAGTGGCGGGAGTTTTAACAGCGCTAGCACTAATTATAGCACAAATTCCAACAATGTGAATCAATTTATTGAAGGCCGTTATGAGCAAAAGCAAAATTTTGGCCTGCATTGAGTAGGAGGCGAGAAAACACCAAGGTAAGTAGAAAACCTAAATGGCTATTGGCTTTGACTTGCTCACCGAACCTCTCACCGTTAAGGTGGTTTTATTTCAAGGCAACTATGGCCACGACAGAAGTGTGTCTACTGAAACCCAATTTTTTTGTGTCCACTTTGCGTGCAGGAATAAATTATTATTGCACGCTGATGAGCACTTTGGCTCAAGATTGTCACCGGTTGCATCTGTATTCGCTTCGGCCTGCTAATGTTGTCTCAAATTAGTGTGGCAATGCGCAGTTGGTGAGCTAAAGTGGCTGTTGGGTGCATTCACATCTCACCTATATTGGCAATTATTTTATCAAAAATGATGCTGTCTCGCACTGCATATTATCTTAAGAACCAATTTGCAAAACACATAAGTGTATTCATTCGGAGTCAGAAAAAGTGCTGACACTTAAACTGCCTTAAATCGGTATTTTGGTTGCCTAAGGTTTGGAGCTTTGATTTGCCTCAGATTTCCAAGCTCGTCGTTACGTGTGTTCTTTTACCCCTAACTGTGCAAATTAGATGAATTTGAATCGGATTTCATCAGAAGTGCGTTTCATTGTTCGATTTAAATTGTTAGAGGTTGAAGGTGTAAATGTGACAAGAATTGTATTGAACGGCTGTAGCATCCCACGGAGGAACAATTACCAGCCACTTTAATAATTTTTCGGAAGCAACGAGCCCTCAGTGATGTCAAGTAGATAGAAAAGTCTCTACCTGCCTCAGAAACAGTCTTCATGCTTTGACTGACCGTAATCATTCAAATCCATAGATTGTAATTTTTTGGCAAAAGTTTGGGGTGGCGTTAAATTAAGCACTATATAGAGCCCCGATTCTAACAAATCTCTTCTTATGATGCCCTATTCACCGAGAGCAGCTACAAAGGCGCAGTAGTCGTAAAGCGAAATGCTTGCGATTTCTCAAGTTGTTCAAAGCGATCAAAACGTTTGCAGTTCGCCTGTCTCCTGCAAGCACCAGCACCCAACAATTAAAAAAATCAGCAAATTTAAACTTCATTCTTTCGGTTTTAAATTGAATCCATTACTGAGACCAGAGGATACATCCCTCCTTATGTTGCGTTTATGGGGCGGACACTACAGAAGGCGACTGGTTTGTCTCTGATGCGTCTGTCCCGAAGTAGCACAAACCCATGTCCCTGATAAAGATTTTACTCTGTTTATTTGATTACCAATTGGCCAATGCATACAATAACATGGTACTACGAAGATGGTTGTATCTAAGTCAGTAGCAATTTTTAAAACGTTATTAAATCTGGTGAACGCATTGATTACCAGATCTTTACATATCACGACACCTCATGAGCAATTTATTCCCTAGCCTCCTCAACTCAGTCTATAATCCAGGAGTTCTGACCAAGTGGCTTGAGCTGAGACAGCTAACAGGATTGTTTATCCATGTCGCAGTCGACCAAATGACAGTGAGGAATAGAAGCTGAGCACATTGCGCTAATAGTGGCGTCATTGACACTCTATTGGGAAGAGCGCAGATTTTAGCACGACGACAATAAAAGATATGTATTGCATCTTCAATTCAACTTTGCAAGCCGGCGTTGCTGCTCTAGAAGCCAGAATAATTTCTGACATCGAGATGCTCGAATGCTATGCTTCCCAACTCCCATTCATCGCTGACCAGGAAGGACACTGAGCAGCGCGCTTTCCCATTACTGCCAAAAAACTGGCCAGATTAGCAAAGTGTACTTGAGAAAGATCAATTTTTCACCGATTCTATGATGCCAAGCAGTTTGCTTACTCACTTTGGTGAAGAATCTCTGGTCTTGTATGCACCGCCTCACCAGATACGCTACTAAATTTCGGGACGACCCTGCTTAACAACTACTAAATTTCGGGACGACCCTGCTTAACAGGACATCTTGTTATTGACACACGGCTAACAGATTGTTGGTGAAGATGATGAGTTAGCAGCTTGTGGGAGCCATAAAAAGCCGCTACTAGTGAGGGCAAAATGAACACGAGTAAACAAGAAATGAAATCAAAGGAGGTGATTCGAGAGGAAAAGAGGTATAAGCTCACTCATTCTAAATTGAAGATAGCTGAGTGCATACGGCTAATCCACCAAATGGAAAGCGTGACAGCGGATGGCCAAAAAGGCAAAGCTTCTGCATCAAGAGGGGGTGAACGATGCCCACCTGCATTGCTGGGAAGAATGCCTGGCAATGTGAGTGGTGTAACCCCATCTGGATGAAATTGGGGATTTGGAATAAAATAGGTGCATTGCTGGCAGACCATCTGGCACCGCCTTCCATAGTAACATTCGACCTCTGCCATACCATGGGCGGAATCACCGCAGACGACATCAGGGATGTAATTGAATAGGTTTCGGTGGAACTGAAAACATTTGTGGCCTAGTATATTTGGGCTGTTGTTGAGCAAACAAGACTTGTGAAAATGTTGTGAGGTGCTAATAGAGTACAATGATGGGTGCGCATTCATTCCATTCCTTCCTCACACATGCAGCCATGGGCATTTGGGTCGCTTGCGACTCGTTAATGCCCCATGCATATATCGGTCAATTGGTCGATTCCCTGAGGAATGAAGAGACGTCATCAACGGTGGTGCTTAGGGAGGAAAACGAAGACAGGCATTGACCGTGGTCACCACTGATAGAAGTTGATACATTTTTATTTGGAAGAGTCAATCAGTTACGATTTTTTGAGTCAGAAAAGGCGTCCGTGGAGCCACCTTTGTTTTAAAGTAAATTAATCGCAACAAAATCATTTCCTCATTAAGCTCGGATTAAAACTACTCGTCCCTAACGAAATTTGTATTAGACCCTTTTATAACTGGCAAGAGCAATTTGCCGTTTTTGAGGTACCTGCAATCTGCGAACTCGCTCAAGAGGAACCATCGCATTCTAATTAACTCAGTAAAATGTTAGAAACAACAGCCGCTAGTTAGGCGCTAAAAGATTAAATGAATTGCGAGACAATTCGTCCTGTTAGCTATTGATCATGAGGTTGTCAGCGTGTGAACCCGCATTTTTAGCAATAGAGCTCTGTATTTGTATTCCATCAGAAAAATATCAAGAATTTTTGCACCAGGTCAGTTTAGCACTTTCATCTGTAGAAATATCTGTGGGAAATGAATCCTTCATTTCACACGGAGGTCAGGATCCTACACAACGGTGTGGGGAAACCTGGCCTACCAGCTTTGTCTCCCACCAGTCGCATTGCCACTTGGGAACCCCTTTCCCCCATAAGCGCTCCGAGCACGATAAATATGGTACAGAGAAGTAATGGATTCGAGTTTTGTCCATCTGTTTCCGTAGGGCACGTAAACAGCTTGGGATAAGTCAAACACTGTGGCTAAATTACGCGCATGACTTATTGACAGCCTTTTGGTGCTTGGCAGTTCACTTCTTCGCACATTAGAACATCTTAACCGGAATAAAATCGTATAAAAGATTCCTACCGCTCTTAACGCGACCCGATTAAATTTTGATTGCGCTCAGATCCCGGCTCAAAGGTAGCATTATAATGTTGACCCCACAATTATGCCGGCTGCCGTACACTGAATCGGGCATCGCAAATGCAAAATCCTTCCATGTTTAATGCTTTCTTTACCCAGGCTGCATTCTAGCATAGGTGTGGAAAGGCGGTAGAAGACTGTCACAACACAATTGTAACCGTTCCTTTTCCAAATATAGCAGTCAAATTTGGTAGCGACACTCAATCCTATGCGATTTAAATCCAGTTCTTCTTCTTTGTAGGATAAAGAAGTAAAACCATGCTATGATTTGATGAGATGCTCACTGAGGCTATCTGCCAAACTGGGTGCGGAGAAATAACCGTGTAACTTACTTCCTTAAGGCAGTTGCATACGAAACACACGAGGACACTCGGACGAGAATACAGCATCAGCGTCTAAGAGTAAACACCCATCACTACGACCCAGACATACTTTTCGATACTTGGCCAGTCTACTCTACTAAATCTATCAGAATTTCACCAAGTCCAAAGCAGTTATGTTGGCAGTGCACATGTAGGCCTTACAACCGCGAACTGAACTCCATCCTGACAAATGTGTTTAGGCAAATTTTTCGATTCATAATTATAACGTGCTAATGCTGGGACAGGTCAGGAAGCAAGTTGATTTCTTTAAGGTGTAGATAAACATTTGCATGGGAACCGAAACAGGGACTACCACATGAGACATCGACATGCTTGCCTATGTCGTAGGGTAAAAGGACGGACTGATTTATTTGCGTAACCAGGTGCGATTGTCTCCAGTAAGTTAACTTTTTTCAGCTTTCTGATCTAGTGATAAAGTGGTGCATCCTTCGGCTAGCATACAAGCAAAATTTGCACTTCACATCTACTATAAGCCGGTTTAAATGTGTAACCAGGGTAAGTTGCCATTCAATCATTAGCCTATGCAGCGATCAGCGCTGCCACTACTTGGTAAATTTGTCGCACACGTTCCCTTCGCATTCTGGTTAGTAAATGAACCAGTTTGTTCACTGATCAGTTTGACGGATGAAAGTAACCAATGGGAGACAGAAGTAGATAGTAGATTGACACATCACGTCTTGTGTCACGGGCACAAATGTAGACATTTTGCATAGCAACCCTCATTCGGGTGCCTCAACAAACAGGATTTTGTACTTGCGCCTACCCTAAGCAAAAGGTTAAATAAGGAGTTTGGTTATAAACCTTGTTCACCACCAATCTGTGTCGACCTTTCACCATAGACTAGACGATTCGTCCAACTGGCTTCGGATCATATGGTTGTTAGCTGCGCAAATCTGCACCCAGTAAATTATGAACCACATGATTCCCTTCAGAAGAAAGTGCCAAAATTACTTTACAACACTTTTTTTCTGTAAGAGTGTTTCGTGGAAAATGGATGTTAGGATCCCATCCTCTTAAGCGCCCTGGGTATGATAAATGTGGCAGTAAGAATTAATGGATTTAACACTGATCCATTTTGGGAGGAGTAAACGGATTGCATTGAGCCATAAATTTGACAAAATTGGGATCAGGACCTATTAAGTACCACTTAGCACTTGAGACCTCACTTCCTTCTTAGGTGAGATGTTGTCTGTTTGGTCTGTTTGCCTCTTGCTCAGAATTTATGCCTAAGTGAACAAACTCTGCAGAGGTATTCACGTGCACATAACACTCGTGGCCTATATTTTTACAAAATAGAGAAATCGCATAAACTGAGAAGGAAAATGTAGGAGATGACCTCTAACAGCATATGGCTGTATGACTTCAGGAAACGCAGAAACTTACACGACAGAATATGCAGTTTATGCATTGAAAAGTCTTGTGTATCAGCGTAGCTGCATGAGGTGTTGTTGCGATGCTCGGCTTTAATCTCACATAATGAAAAGAACGTTTAAGACCTAAGAATATGTAAATGGTTTTGATTAGGCCTGCAGTGCCGTGCGACCTAAAGGAAACTTTTACATTTAGTGGGCGCCACCGATGCTGGTGCATCGCCTCCCAACCCTCGGTGTTTGCAGCCTGGCCTTCAAGGTGCTAATGCCTGACGCAAAAGTGCAGCAATATTAGGGAGAGCAAAATTCGATGTTGACGGCGATTGGCGATGGAAGCTAGTGGCAGCAGGCTTGCGCAAAGCAGTTCTTTCGTAAAACAGCAAAGTATTTAATTTTAAAGAATAGTTGTGTAGGCAGATTCGGTCTGACTGCTGCTTAGGGAGCCCAATTCTGCTAGGAAGACTATGAAAGTCGAAGTATATGCCCGCTAATTCCTTCCATTGGCACCGTAAGTGATAAAAACGGAGCTTAACAGCTTATGTATTCCTTTAATTTCTTAAGGCAGTTCTCGTTTCATGAGGCAAACTGAGGTGACTTCTAGCAGTACATAAGCAAGATGTGAGGAGGCACAGCAGCCAACACCGATGCAGCATGACTGCAACTTATGACGTTTTCCTCTCTCTTGCATCATCTGCCCACTTCTTCCCTCTGCTCTCATCAAACCTTCCAGCTTACGGGGAATTCTTTGCCACTGAAATGACCCTGTAATGACATGGCACGAAAGAAAAGGCGAGCAAGCAAAGCCTTTACTTTATTGCGACACTTTCTGCACTTACACAGTCCTATCCTCCATCGCACCACTTAGGCTAATTGGCACTTTAGGATGACTCTACGCAGTGCCCACAAACGCACATCACGTCAACGTTTGCAAAAGCGATCGGCATCTATTTAATGCCATTTATGGGATTTCGCTCTGGCAGAAGTGGAAGACGGGCGCTTTCAAAGGTGGTTTTTAAACTTCAAACAATCGAGGTGATTTCTGCCTCCTCTGCTTTTGGTTTTGGATGCCAAATCTAATAAAGGGAGGCGAAAGGACTGAATGCATGCGATTGGTAGGTCAGCATGCCGCCCAGCTTAATTTTAAAAATTCTATTCATCGAAGTAGCAACAGTGCAGTGCAAATGATATTAATACAAAAACGGAGATAGCACAGGCTCATAACTGCAATCCATGTCTTAGTTTACTCACAATTACTTAATTTTGCATTCGGTTTTCCCTTCCATCTGGCAGCTATAACATTTCTCGTGCTATGTAATGCGAATCGAACCTCGCTGATAGTTGAGGAGCCTATATTAGCAAAGAAAGCTAAAATAACACAGGCGTATAAAGCTGCGCTGCATTGATTTCGTTTAGATTTGAAATCACTTAAAATTGAAACCCGGCAGCTCGTTCTATTTAGTAACTGCTTGCGACCGTTCACGCATCAACTTAGAGAACCTAAGTTTGGCTAATAATAAAAGCGCCTGGATTGGCTCAGAAGATTGATAGTGCAACCTGATAGGGATAGAAGTATAGTTGCAACTGTGGAAATGGTGATGTTATGGACAGCGAGATGAAAACTCATCTGTTNTGCAACCTGATAGGGATAGAAGTATAGTTGCAACGGTGGAAATGGTGATGTTATGGACAGCGAGGTGAAAACTCATCTATTTGCTCAGCTAGTAATGTATTTGTGCAAACAACTTGGCTGATAAATTTAGTGACACATCGGAAGCTGCCGCATTATGAGTCATGGAACTGGAATGAATGTGATTTTCCGTCACGTTTGTGTTGTGTTCACTATGTGTCATTGAAATGAAGCAAGCGCATAATTGAGGTGGGGAATGCGATTCTCAAGTTCGCATTCAATGATCATAAAGCACGTTTTTACTTAACCTTGTCCACACTTACTCAAGCATGTTATTGACTTTTGTCTATGCCTTATATAATTATAGCTTGCTGCTCCATCAGAAGCTTAAGAGCAAAGTAAACAATTCTTCCAAAGTCCTACAGACTGCGAAATGCCCTTTAGACGTCATTGCTATGTTGTTTGTAAGATAGTAGTGACATGCGATGGTTTGCTGAATATTTACAAGCCGAACAATTAATGCATTTGTAACCATGCCCTGTCTATCTTCCACTTGGGTAATTAGAAGCATTCGCAGAGCAGCTTTAGTTATGGCAAACGCAAGCCATCAAAAGCACATGAGCTTATTCTTGCACTAGCATAAACTGATATTCATCTATATGCTCATGTATTTATGCTTCTGTTCTCTGCTTTCAGTTTGCCTAACTTAAAATCAACCGCTAAGATGGTGAGCTCATTGCTATCAGTTACCACTTGTTCCAACAATCATCTTAAATTACTACTGCCCTTTCCTCGTTCCATTTGCTTACACGACTAGTGCATACAATGTCGCAGTTGCTGTCCAGCTGTCTCTGCAGTTCTATTCAGTCACTTTTCTGGTGTATCGACCTTAGGGTGCCTAATCTTTTGAGTATTTATGCACTCAAACTTAAAAACATTGCGTAAAATAGGCAGGGCTACATAATGATACTGATTCTGCTCCGGTTGTTGCATGCACTCGATTTGTGTGCGAGGGCCTCTTTCATTTTGCCGAAGTGACCATAGATCATCAAGCGTAGTAGAAAGTGGAGCATTTTCGTCGAGCAGCAAGTTCTGTTTCGAGCGCTGTGAAAGGCATTGAGCTTGGAGGACGTGTTTTGAAATAATTGCAGTGCCAATTACATGGGCGTCCGTCAGCCTAGTGGCAAGGAAGTTAAGAGTTTAATAATCAGTCTGAAAGAGGCTGCAAACTGTCATAGGATGGTAGTGAAGTAGAGGCCTTGGAAAGAGAGAAGGGTTTGCACACTAAAACGCAAGGCGAAATGCTTCAGGTGTGACGATACGGATGTGTGAGAATGTGAGACACAAGAAGGAGAAGTGGATGAGGGTAAATTGGGCAGCAAATTTGTTAATAAGAACGGAATAACTGATGAAGTGAGAAGCGTATTTCATGTTCCTCAGACAATCATCTCCTTTCCCTATAAACGGCGCCGTCATTATAACTTACTTTTCCCACTCTCGTCTTTGCTTTATTTCCCTTCTTCTCCACCACTTATCCGCGTCACCATCCTCACCCAGTTCCTACATTCTCCTCACTTATCTTTCTTTGTCCAGGTTTTCTCTTTATTCTAGTGGTATCGCAAGGAGACGGTGATTATATGTAGACCTGATAACACCACTTGAATTATTTAAGCTCATCATTCTCCACACTTGCTTACTTGCGCAATTAAAGGGTGTTGATGGCAAAGCAAGCTTCTTCACAATGATGCACGAATGGAGGGTGAATAGAGAGACTTATTTCCGAAAACAATTATGAATTCATATGGGCAGCAATGAAACCTCAAAATGCCAATTCATCGTTACTTCCTGACTCTTGGTTAAAAGGGTGCCTGAAGGGGAGTCAACAAAGAAGGTTATGCACACGTTGCCTATGCCACTCACATGACCTCATTTTTCTCAACCATTTGCTCGCATGGTCCAGTAGTTGAATGCGGAAGTGCGCGTGAAATTGACACTACCTCAAATTTGCTGATCGATAGGTCAGCCGCATCGCCTTCTTGCCACCGCAACCCGACGAACGCTGCACAGCCCATTCCAGCGCCTACTTGTTCGTCGATTATATGAACTACTGCACTGCATTCAACCTGGTGACAAGGTGTATTTTCTAGGCATCAGTTAGATTTCTCATTACATCTCACAGCCGTAAGTGTGTCCTGCCAGGTCGCCTCTCTAGCCAGTGTTTTGCACACACAATGCACACTGCTATTCATCATGCTGCCGTGTAGACCTGGGATATGAAAAGTTCCCACCTGAGAGGGCTGTTTACACCTAGTGGTAAATGTCACGACCATAACAACATGCAAGCATAAGTTAACAGTTTTGGATGGGGATGGGGTGCCTGCACTGGCTCAACTACCACCTTCGTCAACCTTAGTGGACATAGCATGCGCGTTCCATCCAGAGCTGCACAGTCGAGAAACCCGAGAGTTTGTTTTCAAACCGCTACAATTCGTGATTCCATTTAACCAAACAACCATGATTGTGCCAGTAACCTGATTAATCACCTTGTTGCATTTACCTGTTGCAAGTCCAATACCATCCATGCACGTCCCTGCATAAATAGCAGCGTGGGTGGTTGATAGTGCCATTGTGAAAGACAACTGGCACTCTACCGACCTGGATGCTGCTCGCAAAGTGCGTTTTGGGGCTGCGAATCGCTTCTTTTTCCCCTTATTTGGAGATCTGTATTTTGACTCCCATGACTCATGCATAGGGCAAAGGCTGCGTAAGCGTGGCGGCAGGGTCGAGACAAGCAGGCGCTAAGTTCCGTGCAGGTAATGAAAAAGGCCTTTCTCCACCCAGCGTGAGTAGCATGTCACTAAACAAAGGGGTCAAAGTTTCCTCGCTCGACCCTCCATCATTCCATTCGTTCTTCTGTTAAGCTCTCTGTGCTTAAAACACAAATTTACCATCCAGGTGAGAAGTTCACTTTAACAGTAATTTTTTGTTGCAAGTTGGAAAAAAGTGGCCTCTTATGAGCGAAGCAACTTGCTCACTTGGTTTTAACTACTTCCGAACTGCATTCCTGTTAATGTGGTCGAGCCAGCGTCATTATGCTTTCTAGATGCTTTTTGGACATGACGAGAATACCGCCAGTTCCAGGCCATTCATTAGCATCGCTTACTGCGTCGACTACGATGTGCGAGTCGCCTCCTTCCTCTCACTGAATTTAGGTCAGTATTTCTTTAGTGTTTTGCTAATTTTGTGAGCGGAAGGCAACTTAAAAGCACTTCAAATCTGACCCCAACCCAAACTAATGTATCATAACGACAGGACTCAAAGACAGTGTTTCATAAAAGTTGCCTGATTCCCTACAACATTAGGATTTGGAAATAAGGCTAGGTCATTTTTTGCCAACTCTACTTGATAACCTCAACCTTATGTGCTTCGTAATTTCCAGGATTCGTGCAAAGAGCATTATTTAGCTATGCACAGTAAAGCTTTTTAAAACACACCATAAATGCGTGACTGTGACTAGGACTACCGAAAATAATCGAAATCCCTCGCACAAGTCTCCACTGGATTCACATACTCGCTTGAATGTCTACATGTTTACTTTGCTGTTAGATTGCTGTCAAGACAATTAATGCCCTATGAATGTTCATCACAACACTGAATAAGTTAGCATTTCAAACGGGGAAGCATCATGCTTGTTGACGACTACACTTTCCGCATCGCCACTATTTCTTCTACTGCTTTGCCATTTTCAAGTGGATTTTCAGTCTGCGTTCAAGGCACATTGTGTCACAAAGAGGTGGCACTACTATGGTGGTTGTCAACCGCTCAGCTACCTCAATATTAGCCTCCAACTGCATTCACTTCATCTGCGTCCACAAACTCGCACCCACTAATTGCTTATAATAAGGTTAATATCGGAGTGTTGTGGTTCTTACTCACTTTGCTATCAGCTGAAGTGAGGAAGTCGCATTAGTCTAGGTTGCAGTGCACACAGGCACGTCAACTGCTAACCAATAGAATTAGTCCGAATTTGCCTACACCTGCACTCCTATTACCAAGCAGTGCCACAACTCACCTCTAGCGAAATGCACCAATCCGATTTAATAGATAGCACAACTATAGAACTTCACAGGCCTCAGCCATTCATATATGCATGCCACAAGTACTAATATCTGATCTTTGATAATTTGCATTCTCACCTCATTTTAGGCGAGTTCCAACCACAGTTATCAGTGCCTAATTTCAAATATCATCTATATTTTGGCTTTTCAATACAAAACTCCTGGGTCGCTAAACGCGGCTCAAGTGAACAGACACATACAATAGCAAGCTAAACAGAATGAAATTTGTTCACTATTATTGTTTTCACGTTTCACTGCCAAAGTTGTCAGATCTAAAACATACTTGCAAGAGGAGAGGCGTCCTAACACTGATTAGCAGTCATGTGTACATAGTTTATTTCTTGCAAAGAATTCATCACCAAAATGAATCATGATCTCGTAGTCGAGCCGAGAGCGCAGACAGGAGTCAGCAGCTCACTTGATCAAATAGTGACGCACAGTAGGTTTACCACGTGGTTACTCGGCTCTAGTGGCGACTAGTATAACCCTAGAATTGCTGTGGCTAACGCATCTCGGCAAAGTTCAGCAATGTTCTCCTAATCATTGTCACCTCTCATATAAAACGCAGTCTTTAAGTAAGCAAGAGTACTTACTATAGACATGCTTATCGAGAATATTTGATGGCTCAAATACAACTCCTTCTGGTATTTTGCTCCCATTTTCTAACCTATGCCGCTTGCTCATGCTATGGTCTGAGGACCTTCTAGCTTCTGGTAACGCCTCGGACGCAGTGCAGAGGAAAGTAGCTCATGAGCCATATTTAAGTAATTGGTCATTGCACTGTATCACGGACACCTGTACTAAGAACTGCCGTCTACCTCAATGCTTTACCAAAAACAGTCCCTGCAATCCTTGACTAACTGCAAAGAAAAGCTATGCCTTTGTGATCGCCTATCAAGATGCAACTAATCAAAGACGATGGAACTGTTACGATCTTTCCTGCGCAATATTTTAAAATTCCTAACAATCTTTCGATTTGCGGGCAACGATTCGTTTCCTAGTTATTGTTGCGTGTGTGCATGCGGATAAAGCGATTAAGAAGAAGAGAGGCTAAAGATTAAATATGATGGCGCAAAAGAAGTGGAGAATCAGACAGACACTTATTAAGGCATCCAGTTGGAGGACGGCGAAGAGGAATGTCCTTGCCGATTCTAAAAAGGAACCCATAAGCACTTTGTTGGGGAAGGGTGATTTCTGTCAGTAATCAAGGGGAAAGCCATTCCATCCTTGCAGACCTCAAATACACTTTTCCATTAATTCAGATAAAGAGGCAAGGTTCTATGGTCCAGTGCTAGCAAGTCTAAAATTACGGTCAAACCCAATTCTCTTTCAAGGCACCAATATGAATGCGACATTTCACATCGAATGGGAGCGTGGTCACACAAGGCACACGAAAATGCACTTTTAACTCCAACGCAGCGTCTGTTTGAGGTAAGAAGAGGAGGCATGTAATTCAACACTTTTGTGGTATGAGGTCGCAAACAGTGAAAGCTGGCGTCCTGAATAATAGNTGATCGCCTATCAAGATGCAACTAATCAAAGACGATGGAATTGTTACGATCTTTCCTGCGCAATATTTTAAAATTCCTAACAATCTTTCGATTTGCGGGCAACGATTCGTTTCCTAGTTATTGTTGCGTGTGTGCATGCGGATAAGGCGATTAAGAAGAAGAGAGGCTAAAGATTAAATATGATGGCGCAAAAGAAGTGGAGAATCAGACAGACACTTATTAAGGCATCCAGTTGGAGGACGGCGAAGAGGAATGTCCTTGCCGATTCTAAAAAGGAACCCATAAGCACTTTGTTGGGGAAGGGTGATTTCTGTCAGTAATCAAGGGGAAAGCCATTCCATCCTTGCAGACCTCAAATACACTTTTCCATTAATTCAGATAAAGAGGCAAGGTTCTATGGTCCAGTGCTAGCAAGTCTAAAATTACGGTCAAACCCAATTCTCTTTCAAGGCACCAATATGAATGCGACATTTCACATCGAATGGGAGCGTGGTCACACAAGGCACACGAAAATGCACTTTTAACTCCAACGCAGCGTCTGTTTGAGGTAAGAAGAGGAGGCATGTAATTCAACACTTTTGTGGCATGAGGTCGCAAACAGTGAAAGCTGGCATCCCGAATAAGAGGTGTAAGTCAGATGCTTAAACGGGAAAAGCTTAAAACCGCTATAAAGGTAGATAGTGTAAATAGATACTTAGACGAAATTTAATGCAATCATTTATGCATAGTTGATCAGCGATGCAACTCTTGCGAAGCAATATGAGATCTTGATTCAATTACACCTAAGCACAAGTTCCTTTTCCCAAAGTGCACAAATTTTGCCTGTTTGATCTACCTAAATCGATGCATTCTGATCAAAACGAAGTTAGTTAGTCAATTGTGTGTCGCGTTTTTTGTCTCTAAACTAGAATGATGCCTTAACAAGGGACATCTCACTATGCACACTAAAACAAACCCGGCCAACTTTTGTGTTATCTTACTTATTTAACGTGTCATAAATTTTAACGGAAACTTTTTGTTTTCGAAACGTACTTTGCTTAGTTGCTAAAGTAGCTATAGAATTTTTTTTCCACCAAAGACTCATAGTGACCGGCAAAAGACTGAATTGTTATTAATTTGTTCATGTTTGAGCTACACAGCCGTCTTAGCCCCTCTGTATGCATTTTGTTATGCAGATATACATGTGCTATTGTCTCAAACCATTTCGCTTCTACTAAAATCACTTACCAAATTTTAGGCTCGTTGCTGTAGAAAGAATATTTGTACATGTGTCAAAGCCTAAGTCCAAACGTCATTACGAAGCCTAGCACCGAATGTAGTATCACAAAGGTGAAACCAAGAATCATGGATTAATCAGATGGTGAGAGACGAACATTTTTCTGTGTAACAACTAATCCATTGTTGCTAAACTTCTAAAGATAAGTACTTCTCTTCCTATTTTTGAATCAGCGCCGCTGAGGCCGCCGGCACAGTAGATAGTGAGTCCATGTTACTGCTCCCACAACGGCATCTTTTCCTCACTCTTGCATGGGTTAAAACGACATTAGGTTGCACTACAGTTGTGCGTCAACATACTACAGCCACGTGTGTCGCCGTAGTCCATCAGCAGTAATCAACACATTTTCCATCCCAGCCATGTCACCACAATCGCTAGCACCAGCGTGCCGCAAAAGCACTCCATTTTATTGTTGTCCATTGTGATGGTAATGGCTGCTGGATAATTCATAGGTTCTGATGTTCTGCAAACCAAATCAGTTAGTCGCAGCTAGCGTGACCATGGAACTGAAGGGCATGTGCACTGAGCTGTGAAAGATTCCGAAGGCTGCAATAACATCTCGAGCTGTTAGAACAGCACACAGCCCTCAGAATATAGCCTAAGTGGGTTCCTACCGTACTTTGATGTTGCTATTTCAATTTAGCCTGACCAATGTTTTAAGACAATCTGCCTTCCGAAGGAATGGCGCTTGGGTTGTATGGCTGTACCATGGTGTAATGTAACTTCAATGCTTCATGCCCTTAAGGTTTGTCGATTAAGTGGGTAGGCTGAGAAATCGGTCATGTCCATAGGCCTAGAATGCATTCTGGGTAATAAAGCGTGCCATTTATTGCTATGACCTAAGCTCTTTTAGAACATGTTCGAACTCGCCTCTAGCCACCACGAGGCAAGTCTCGCCAAACGAATCGGATTTCTTCAAAAACAAGAATGAAAGAACATAAATCCAAAAGAATAGTGTGTAATAATGTTCGTGTTTATATACGCTTTGTAGGTGAGAGGCGGGAACACAAGGTACACGTAGTCGAAAGCGAGTCGACGTGTTCTCCCCCAGCTCCGGATATCGAGATCCCGTAGTCTAGACTTACCCACCTAGAGTTTCTTCTTAAATAAATCATGCCCAGGAAAGCCCGGTCTTCTTCCAATAAGGTAGAAAGGGGTGNAATTAGTATTGGAGACATAAGATCATAATCATTCATGACCGCGAATCCTGCTAACAGCATGTAGTGCCCATGCTTGAGACAACAAAATGTCAGGCAGAACTGATGGGTGCAGAGCAAGTAGAGGGTTAAAGGCATCTTCAATAACATAGATTTAGGATGAGTTGGTGCGACAGTTCATTACGCCCCCCATTATGTCCAAGTTTTGCAGACAGTCGAAACGCCTTTTCCCCTTATTGACAAAAGCGATTAGGCGATGGTTCAAGTAGAGCAAAACAAAGCCCAAAAATATCTGATATACTGGTCTTCTTGATAAACGATTTCTGAATATTGACGAAAGAAGCAAAATCCGAAAGGTAGCCCATCATTCAGAGCACAACGAAGAAGCAAGTGAAGCAAAATAAAGCTCAATCGCATGACCTTAATTCTAAAGTTTTGGCGAAACGCGCGACTACTGCTCCTCTGCGTTTTAATCAAAAGTTGGGTTAAAAGACAGATCCAGAAGGTTCTCCTGCTCACCTACTAAAATCTCTGCAAGTTTTGCTGTGAGATTTCACACAGCTTGCCTTTCTTCTCAACAGAATGGATGCATACAGATGCAAATTATGCTCCGCGCCATTCAGAAGCATTGCCTTATGGCATGCACACATGCGTCGCGAACATCATGGTAGGGTGGTTTCATTTCTATGTGCACGTATATTTCTGCGCATGCAAATATATACATAATTAAAAGCGTGTCTCCGGGGATGAATGCGCCTGTTTATGCATGGACATTTAGCGCCAGCTTACGAAGCTTTGAAATGTATTGAGTAGTAGAGATTTAGTTTTAGTTCAATTGATAAAAACTTGCTTGGCAGGTGAACAAAGTAAGCAAAAAGCAGCACAATTTCATTTTCTTTCTTCGTTTACGTTTGATATGTTTCAGCGAGCCTGGATCTGCATTGTCCGACTTGCTTAAAGGTATGCAACACACTCGGGAGGCTCTTATGGCATCAAAAAGGTGGATAAACTATAATTCCGCTTTAGTTGTCTTGCCTTATAAACCAATATATGTCAGGATTACCAGAAGCGCATTTTAATTCTCAAAATAGCCTTGAATCACAATTCGTGCAGTTTATGTTTGATTACATTCGCGAACTTCGATTTACTTCTCAGCCATTTCATCGGCGCGCACGTTTGTAAGTTTGCGTCTGGTAACTCCCAATTGAATTTGATGTGTGATCTACTAATCTGCCTTATGTTTGGCGTCGCATGACAACTCCACCTAAATTGATGCTTATTCTACCACTTAGCAGTTCAGAGAACAGAAGACTCAGAAGTATATCCTTTCTGCCCAGAATGCTACGCAATTTATCTGACGTGGGAGGCAGTACTAAATCACATGCGATTATGTCATTTCTGTAGGCGTTTCCTTGTCTTTAAGAATAAATCACACTTGCTACTTATAGTAACGCCTTGGTTTCTTCTGTTTGCAGACGTTTGGCAAGCATTGTTTGGATAGAATGTGAGTAAAGGTTATTGCATCAGAAAAATATAAGGGATTTTGTAAATTTCGAGTTAACTTATTTATCCTCTAACCAATAGTGATGGCTCGATAGGGCACCAATTCTTATTATTCACACAGTTTAATTGTACTGAGAAATATAGGTTGTGTACGGTCTCACGTGAAGCAGATCTGGCTGTGTAAAGCCAGTCGATTGTTCCTTGGGTGCTGTTGGCGAAGTGAACATCGCGTTTTGTCAGAACACACCGGCAGTTTGGCTAGTTTGGACGATGATACAGTAGCGTCACTAGTCGACGTTTAAGTGTGTATTCATTAGCGCTCAGGCCTTTGAAGGCAACCAAGCATTTAAACAAAAACGCAATAACTTTTCACTCAGATCTCTGCGTTTTAGTGCTGCCCAATGGACTGCTTCAACTCATATCGACTGCGCATGCTCAGCTATGTACTTGACGCTGTAACATGCGCCCAATATAGGAAGTGAATCCAGCATTTCTTGTTGTTGTTTTTATCCTGGTCAGTGTTACATGCGAAGATGGATTCTCACAAAAATATTAGATAATTAGTGTCAACATGAAAAGTGCGCAATGTGTTGGAGTCAACGCAACGTGGAGAATGAGGGTAGAGCTGTGGAACATAGTATGCTACCTAGGAAGATGACATTATACTAAAGGCAGTGTCATTTCTGAGTTTGCACAATGCTACATGCACAGACAACTCATCATGCTTAGTAGAATTTGACATATTGGTTTAAGGAATTCTGCAACTAACATGAAGTCGGCTAGTTTTTAACCAACTTTTACACTGGAAATATAGCTAATAATTACTGCATAAGCGAAAAATGTGTACCACGTCATATGTGTGCAGTCTAGCCGCTCGTCAGCAGTTGAGACGATTGCCACACCACTGTGCGGCAATTAGCAGTAACTCAGGGGAAGCTGTATTTAAGAGCGCCATCTACACTTGTCAAACCATGGGAAGATCGCAATGCACCAAATATCCAAAATGTGCTAGGATTATAAACTGTTTGCCGTTTGATTAAACTACACCTATGCAAAAGCGAAGGTGATTAAACACACTTTTAACACCTCTTTCTTTGAACGAGTGCTTCTCTTTTGTACAGCAAGCGCGTCCAATACCTCTGCTCCATCGTGATCTCTGAGGCGTCCATTGGGTTTATTGTTAAGCAGGGTCGTCCCGAAATTTAGTAGCGTATCTGGTGAGGCGGTGCATACAAGACCAGAGATTCTTCACCAAAGTGAGTAAGCAAACTGCTTGGCATCATAGAATCGGTGAAAAATTGATCTTTCTCAAGTACACTTTGCTAATCTGGCCAGTTTTTTGGCAGTAATGGGAAAGCGCGCTGCTCAGTGTCCTTCCTGGTCAGCGATGAATGGGAGTTGGGAAGCATAGCATTCGAGCATCTCGATGTCAGAAATTATTCTGGCTTCTAGAGCAGCAACGCCGGCTTGCAAAGTTGAATTGAAGATGCAATACATATCTTTTATTGTCGTCGTGCTAAAATCTGCGCTCTTCCCAATAGAGTGTCAATGACGCCACTATTAGCGCAATGTGCTCAGCTTCTATTCCTCACTGTCATTTGGTCGACTGCGACATGGATAAACAATCCTGTTAGCTGTCTCAGCTCAAGCCACTTGGTCAGAACTCCTGGATTATAGACTGAGTTGAGGAGGCTAGGGAATAAATTGCTCATGAGGTGTCGTGATATGTAAAGATCTGGTAATCAATGCGTTCACCAGATTTAATAACGTTTTAAAAATTGCTACTGACTTAGATACAACCATCTTCGTAGTACCATGTTATTGTATGCATTGGCCAATTGGTAATCAAATAAACAGAGTAAAATCTTTATCAGGGACATGGGTTTGTGCTACTTCGGGACAGACGCATCAGAGACAAACCAGTCGCCTTCTGTAGTGTCCGCCCCATAAACGCAACATAAGGAGGGATGTATCCTCTGGTCTCAGTAATGGATTCAATTTAAAACCGAAAGAATGAAGTTTAAATTTGCTGATTTTTTTAATTGTTGGGTGCTGGTGCTTGCAGGAGACAGGCGAACTGCAAACGTTTTGATCGCTTTGAACAACTTGAGAAATCGCAAGCATTTCGCTTTACGACTACTGCGCCTTTGTAGCTGCTCTCGGTGAATAGGGCATCATAAGAAGAGATTTGTTAGAATCGGGGCTCTATATAGTGCTTAATTTAACGCCACCCCAAACTTTTGCCAAAAAATTACAATCTATGGATTTGAATGATTACGGTCAGTCAAAGCATGAAGACTGTTTCTGAGGCAGGTAGAGACTTTTCTATCTACTTGACATCACTGAGGGCTCGTTGCTTCCGAAAAATTATTAAAGTGGCTGGTAATTGTTCCTCCGTGGGATGCTACAGCCGTTCAATACAATTCTTGTCACATTTACACCTTCAACCTCTAACAATTTAAATCGAACAATGAAACGCACTTCTGATGAAATCCGATTCAAATTCATCTAATTTGCACAGTTAGGGGTAAAAGAACACACGTAACGACGAGCTTGGAAATCTGAGGCAAATCAAAGCTCCAAACCTTAGGCAACCAAAATACCGATTTAAGGCAGTTTAAGTGTCAGCACTTTTTCTGACTCCGAATGAATACACTTATGTGTTTTGCAAATTGGTTCTTAAGATAATATGCAGTGCGAGACAGCATCATTTTTGATAAAATAATTGCCAATATAGGTGAGATGTGAATGCACCCAACAGCCACTTTAGCTCACCAACTGCGCATTGCCACACTAATTTGAGACAACATTAGCAGGCCGAAGCGAATACAGATGCAACCGGTGACAATCTTGAGCCAAAGTGCTCATCAGCGTGCAATAATAATTTATTCCTGCACGCAAAGTGGACACAAAAAAATTGGGTTTCAGTAGACACACTTCTGTCGTGGCCATAGTTGCCTTGAAATAAAACCACCTTAACGGTGAGAGGTTCGGTGAGCAAGTCAAAGCCAATAGCCATTTAGGTTTTCTACTTACCTTGGTGTTTTCTCGCCTCCTACTCAATGCAGGCCAAAATTTTGCTTTTGCTCATAACGGCCTTCAATAAATTGATTCACATTGTTGGAATTTGTGCTATAATTAGTGCTAGCGCTGTTAAAACTCCCGCCACTCCATGAAGTGTCCGTTTTTAGATTCACGAGTTTTCCATTCTCATCAACACTTCCACCAAAGGCATAGCAAAACTGGATGACAAAGAAATTCAACAAAATACTTGGCTCCAATCAAGGCAAATCGCACCAAACAAATACAAAATACTCATAGTAAAATTTCTGCCTTCTATGAACTAGTCTGTGGAATATCCCAGTGTTAGGATCAACGGAGCAGCTGCAGTGGAACGACGGCAAGCAAAGTCCAAACGAGGCAAAGATGCAAACGAAGTGTCCTGAGTCTAACAACACTCGACACCATGGCAGTGAAGCTGACATTTTCTAACAACATGTCCACAGCTGCACTCACCAACTCGTATGTGGCACTAACTGCAATGTTTCAGATTGAGGTGAGATTGCACTATACCACAGAGCATAGGCAAATCTTCATTACCCATTTGAAATTGATGCAGCAATTTATGGAATTCTACCACGAAGATCAAAATGGGACCTTTTTAGTTTTTCCAACGGACCACCACTTAATAATTACTAAATGAGCCAAGAGTAGGCATTGCGCCATGGCCGTGCTAGTTCGCCATTTACCGGTCCACTGCGCAACGATGATTGTTTAGAAAGCAGAAGAGAAGGAAGATGAGTGTGAGGTGTGGAATAGGCATGCTTATTAGAAAAGAATGCTGTATAGGAGAGTTGCATGTGTCAAAAGGACGTGGGTGCCTAAAATGTGAAAATAAAGAAATACGCGGGCTAGTTTTCAAATTTTATCACGATTAACCAAGTTAAACACATTTAAAACATTTTCTTTCTATCCCTATACCCCACGATACATTAGTTTCCATGCACTGTTCAATTTTGCACTTTGGCCTTAGTTTCCTAAGGTTTTGACAGAAGTCTGCATTTGCATGCAACAATTATTAGGATAAGAGCGGTGGTAGTAAAAGCGAATTTCGTGACCTCAATTGAACGTATGCCTACACTTTCAAAGCAGAGATGAGCGTGTATCCGCGGAAGGTAATCTAAGAAGCTCATTGAGGTAACCTGAAACACAAACGAATGTTATGATTGCCGCACCTATCTTTACGCGTGCAATGCATACAAACATCTACAGTCCAACTGCACTTCAGCATTTCAGCTGCCAAGATAAAGCTTCATATTGTCCACTGACTTGATTGACTAACTGTACAACTACTTTACCGTAGACCCAACACCGTCATGGCCGATAATGGCAGCAATCTAATGGGTAGGTGTGAAGGCCCAGGAGCAACGTCGACAGCAGCCAGCTAGACTGTTGATAACTAGCGCAGCCGCAATGACATCAACCCAAGGATCTCACCAAACCATTCAATAAGTGGCAGTTGAGGGCAATATGTACAAAGGGTATGGACGTATTTAGTACAAGCCTATGACTTACACTTGCTAATAGGGGTGCCCCTTTTGCAGCGGGAAAATCTAGACCCTAACTCTTGCTGTCATGATTGCATTAGTCAGATATGCCTAGCCCCATTTCAAGCCAGAGTGAATGCAGCTGGTTGGCGCCATCATTATGGACTGCCGGTGGCTCTTTGGAGAACTCCTTCGGTTTCAACTGCTCAACCAATGTTTATTTGGAGCAAACAAGTACTTCAAGTTACTCTTGCAACTGCTCATCGAATGGTATTAGCATGATTACCAAGACAACGAGCCGGCGCTTTACATTGCTTATTAAGAGCCTCTGACATTCGCGGCTGGCCAATAAAGTGACGCTTAGTACATGCTTCCGATTTAGTCTGTTTGATGGTGGTTCGAGTGGTTAATTTTTGGAGAGGCAAGTAAAACATTCCCATAACTGATATTTATTACTTAGAGTCAAGAAACCAGCAAGGTATAATCAGTCGATATCAACGACCTACTTCATCATTCCTTGTAAAATTCTCTGATAAGGTTAATCTGATTTCGGCATGCGAATTCGTTCGAAGGTGTCACCCATTTTAGAGAGAGAGATCTATTTGAATACATGACAGTGAATCCAGCCGGGCTTTGTTCTTAACGCACTATCCAATACCCGCTCACAACTTCGGCCATTGCATCGAGGATATAGCTACAAGATGACACCAGTACACTGTGGGCTTAAAATGACAGTGCCCGTTCAAATAACTTCCACCGCATCAAGGCACAGGTAAATGAGAGATTCACCAATATACAGACGCCAAGATTGCGTGCCAATAGCCACACACTGACTACGTAGTTATCAACAGGAAATGATGCCACCAAGGTTCATTAACATGCTTTTTAGCAGCAGCATTCTTGATACATGCTATTTGGAATGGAGTTATTGGTTTATGGTCTTAAAAATGTTTACACCATTTTCGTTCTGATTATGGAGCACGTCTCGCTATTTTAAAGAGGCTCGCATCAAATATTTCATGCCATTAACTTACGTCTTCGAAACAAAGGTGGGTCATTTTGCGAGCCCGCAGTTCTTTTCTGCAAGAGAACCGAACCCTTATTGCCTGCTACTCCTTGCCATCACCACCGTGGTAGGCATTTCACCTTCCACCGTTGACTCTTGAAGCCCAGCTATAGTCTGTGGTAAGTATTTGAAATCACTGGAATCGTTTCAATGTTTTAATGGCCTTCGAACGCACACGCACAATCTATTGGCCTCTGGTCTAGTAATCGCATCCATCAGCTCTACATGCGCAGCTGGCAGGCGTGCATTGGCTCTAGAGCTACCGCAGCCATCAACTCGACGGGTGCCATCCAATCAATAGTGGCTGAGTTAGTAAGACATCTACAGCTTTATGATAAACAGGCCTGAGAAGAGAAAAATTTATGGCTTACTCTTTAGGACATGCTTATCACTGTTGGTTCACACGCCATCAGTGGCAGCAACAGCAGCAATAACCTTCCAACTGATTGACTGGTAGTTCGACTAGGAAGCCAATATTTGAATGAGTGAGCAAGCAGATGTGCAAGTGAATGCATGGAAGGCTAGCCCGCCTGTGTATGCACACGTGCATACACATGCGCTGCACCCTGCCAAGATAGTTAGCACAGCAGCGCAACCCATAAGTGTGCACACTAGGCAAACTGATAACAACAATGCATGGGACTACATCGAGGAGCATACCACTAAATTTACCTGGTCAAACGTAGTCTGGTCCGGTTCGGTCCATCCGCGTCAATACCACCAAGCACAAGATGTCAACTGCTGCATTAACATACAAAAGTGTTAATAAAACCGGTTACTTCCCGAATGTAGCTGACAGCTTCAGCCCAGCATACCAATGTGCTGCTGTTGTAAAAAAGTGAACTTAGCAGAGGGAGACCTTGATATTCGCATCCTTCTCCAAATTAATTTTGTCAAGTTGCAGTTTCAATCGTTAATGCGCAGCAACACGACATCCTTGGATGCAAATCCCATTTATTTGATTCACACGACACTGGCATGAGCCTCAAAACCTTTTGTGCGTTCTTATTTTAGCCCCTGCCAGATTTTAGGTTAAGAGCTAATCAAAGCCATTAGGATTTTTGAATGCTTATCAGGGTGTTCACGTGCGTTTTCTTCGTTTTTTCTTCCCAAGTGCAACCTGATTTGCTTTTTAGCAAATGTAAAGCTGCTTGCTGTGCAAACTTGCACTAGCTACCTGTGAGGTTCAGGGGTTACTTAATGCTTACCATTGGTCACCACTTCAAACAAGTGTGTGAGTAGCTGTTTTGGCTTTTTAAAGCTGCCTGCAAGCAAACTAGTGTTGTTTTTATAGAACCAACTGATTATTGTGTATAGGGATTAACTTATAGCCATTTAGTACACATTCCGACGAAAGTATTGCGTCAGCCTTGAGATGTTCTATGCTCTGACTGCGAAGTCAGGTACGTGCCTTCAGATGTTCGAAAAAACTGCCTCCAAAGATGTGTTTTCCCCTGCAACACTTACCTTGCCAGTCTTCAGCTAAAAGTAGCATGCTCGAGGAAAAGCGGGCAAGATCACGTTATAATAGAAAAGCATGCAGTGTAATTAACTAAGACCACTTGTGGCTGTCAAGACTATAGTTCGACACAAGTTAATTTGAACAGAATTTATGTAGCGTCAACATGATTTTGATTTGCATTTCACGGTTCAAACACATTTTCGCCATACGAGCATGTTGGCCATGAATGTGCAAATATGTGCAGCGAATTGAAGTCAAAATTAGTAATCTGCCGGGTGCTCAGGCGCAGCCGCATGTTATTAGATCGCGAAGGCTGCAAAAGACGCTCCCAACCAATACTAAGCGCATTGACACTTTCAGAACGTACTCCTCCTCTCCGGGTATTGCGGCAGCAGCTGTCGACGAGAGCCAACCTAAGCGTGGAGTTCAGAAAGGACCGAAAAAGATTAAGGAGCACGGCTTCGAAGAGCTCTTTAAAATGGGTTAGCTGACTGACCTTGGAATGTCGACACACCACAGCTGTAAGTTAGGCCATTAAGCTCACTAAGTGTTGGAAAGACAAGACCACAACTTACTGATCGCTTTGAGATGTTCGTCAAGGATAGTAATATTCCGTGTTTTAATATGGATGATGTGCAAAGAAGTGACATTAAGAGTGTCATGGAGGTAAGTTTTGAGATAACAATGCGGTTATGGTGAGTGTTTGTTGGAAGTCATGCAATTTCGGGAGTAATAAAATGACAAAACACTTATTTGTAAAACATAGTTGTTTGGCGGTCCTAACTGTCAAATGTATCTCAGTTTCGACATTGACGGATTGGATCCCAAATACGTTTCCTGCAGGGGAACTCCGTTCGCAGGGGTCTCTGGTTGGACAAGGGCAAGTATGTTTGCAAATCCCTTAGTCTGACGGGTAGGCTTACAGTTTCGGCATTTATGGTCATGTCCTAACCGCATTGAGAGTATAAGTCTTTACTCGCCTAAGGCAAGAAAATCTGAGCAACTGCTAATTTCTGTTGCATCAGTACATCATGCAAATGTCTTTGGCATTTAATTAGTAAAGCGAATGGGACACAAGTAATTCGAGACAGTGTAGCCATGCGCCGAACCTGTAGCACCATTGCAGTGCTTTGTAACGCTTTCACTGAATTGCAGTGAAAATTAGAGGCTACAAAGACTCTTATAGAGTCTTTACACGCTTTATTGCATTAACGTGATAATGTTGTCAATTCATTTCGCCATTTAGGTCGACTGAAATTAATGGTGGCAGCCGAGGTTAATGACTTGCTTGGCTCGCCTGAGGATGCAAAATTTGCGCTTAATTCCGCTCTTGAGATCATCAAAAGTGCTCTGCTTCTAGACTAGAGATATACGCTGTAGTAGACATTTTGTGTACAATAACTGCCAACTTTGCAATTAAATATAATCTCTGAAACACTGTTAGCATGAGCCAAAGGGGTATTGCCTGTAGGGCATGAAGGTATCCTCTGTGTCGACACAATTCAACATAGTAAATAAAAGATATATTGCATAACCTATCTATTATGGCTGCAATACTTTTGTTGATTGTTCAATTCTCAGCCTCGACTGTAGGCACATGGATGGGTGCTGCACCTTTACCATGTGGGTTGGTCTATGCTTCAGAAATATCTCGGGGCGCTGCAGCGGCTTTAGCAGCATGTATTTTGGCACGCGCACATCATTTAATTACCCTTAGTTTCAACACATCAGCCCCATAAAGCTAGCAGGAAAATGGCACGCATCATCAGGTCCTTTGGTAGACCGAAAGTTGTATGAAGCACACATACAAAACACCAATGCAAGGAAAATGTATTTTAAAAGAGGTGATTCAATGGCGGCTTAAACAATAAACATCGAGACCACACCATTGCACTGTGATTGCTCGATTATGGTTACAATACATTTAAGACAAAGCAGTCTAAATAGCCTCTAAAAGACTTCACTGGCTTTCAGAATAGGAAACATCCTGTACTCCTCATTTAGGGAACTACAGCCTTGCTACTTTCTTTACCGATGGGACAGTTTTATTAATGATCACATCTTCTACGCCTACGTTGCACTCACGCAAAATGACAACTTCCTGACAATGCTATATTCTACCTCCCTCAAAACACCCATGCCATACAAGATGTGGATACACTGGAAAACTAGGCATTACTGTCAATAAGATGCTACGATTTAAGTCAAATTGTTGAAAAGAAATACAAAAATGAAGGACCTTTGTCTTTTTGAAAGGATTCGTTTTCCTTTCAAGGCAAAACAACCTGTAACGAGGACAACTACCTGCTAAACATTATTTATCGTCAAAATCCTATTTTAGCAGATACCACACGCATGTAGATTTCCCAATAAAGGGGGGAGGGATCTATTTAATCAAAAAATTCTCCCAATCGCTTTCTGACTGCCAAACAGCAAAAACCCTTAGCTTCTTTATTGCATCAGCATAACAAGCAATCCTAGGATAATAAGTTAAATTACAGCTTATAACTTTTTGATGCAACGTTGTTTTTATGATCTGGTTCAAAGTTCTTTGACAATCAAACAGATTCGATTAGTCCCCATTCTGTAGTACAATATTCCAAATTCTTCATTCAATCTTCATCACTCCAGATGATTGCTTTTAACTTTGCAAAATCACGAAGTTGTACGCTTTACCTTGAAGCATATTTCTTTGCACTACTTAGCTCCTGAATACACGTCCCTGCGTACCGCAGTGCGATTGCATCACCACCGTGGCACAAAGCTATGCATGAGTGCTTCGTTTCATTTTGCAAATAAAGCCTACGAGACCCACTTCCATTCTCCCTAATTCTTTCGGTGTTAGAAGCTGGAAGGTCCTCAGACCATAGCATGAGCAAGCGGCATAGGTTCGAAAATGGGAATAAAATACCAGGAGGAAGTGTATTTGAGCCATCACGTATTCACTTAAGAGGGTCATAAGTAAGCCTTGTAAGCCTTAACCCATTTTAAGTGATATCACCGTACCCGTTTATAAGTACTTAAATTTTGAAGCTCAAAGTCAATTGCTGTAGCACACAATGATACGTTTCGCTCACACTGGGTAAGGCTCTACCACAACGCATAGATAATGCAATATCCACTGCTCTTCCGATCGCACGGGGATACATGGCAACACCTTGTGTCATTCAACATAGCATGTTCCGATTTGTGCAGATCGCATGACAACGACTACGACGACACTAAAAGAGGCGAGGGAAATCGGTTATTCAGTGTGGAGCTGGTTAAGACCCATTAAGAACAGCTCACATGCCTCATTTTCTAATTCTCACTTTGCGCCTTCTTTCCCTTTTTCTTTGCTTTTACTCTCACCCCTCCCACTACCACTGCTCCCTCTGGCTTTTACTTCTTTGCGTCTGCAGCTATCGCCACTACCTTCAAAAGGGTCGCCAACGACTGCTAATCAGGAGTGACAATAACGCTACCGGAGACAATTGGAATTTTTAGCTGCAAGGAAAATTTAGCAGGAAATAAAGATAATTGCAATGGCTTGATTTCACATCTTGGGTAAAATCTTTATAACCTAAATCTCACGGATGTTTCATAGTCATGCGAGTCAGTGCAGGATAAAAACAAGAGGTTTCGCATCGATTTAATGCACCAAGATAAGTGAAGGAAGTATTCACTTAACTCTGCAATTTAACGCTCGTTCGATAATGCTAAATGCGTGCAAATAGTATACGGGGTGGTGCAAAAGAGGACAAAGCATGTTTTGGTGCCCTAAAGTTCAAAAATTAAAAAAATAGCCAATTATGGGAATGAAAATTTCCTATGTCGCGAGTGAGTTTTGAAGGTTTGGTCTAAAGCATCAACCAAATATAAAGCCAAATCATTCAAACCTATGCGAAAAATATGAAAGAGTTTACCCACCAAAGCGCGGCACATTTGAAGCCTAGTCATTAGTCGTCCTCACCAATCTCAGTCGCGCATCATCGACCAATGCTGCAATAGCCTAGACCACCGAGGTTTGCCCAACCCAAAAAAGGACCGATACTGGTTAAAAATTCATAGCATTGGGTGCTGCAAAAAATGCGATGCGGCTAATTATGTCTCTATATGTATTATGTCAGCATTTATGCTGCTATAGTAATGATCAGGTAGAGTCATCAAAATCATTGCACCATCATAAACGATGTTTAAGGTTCATTTATTTTACTTAAAGTTCTTCACAGCAGGAATACTGAAACTGCTACATAACACACAAGCACTTCCTAGGCCATACATTCATAATGCTAAGGATGAAGCTATGTATCATTGTAATTTTAGATCCTTCACCTCCTTTGGCTTCGTTTCTACTTACGCCTCATCATCGCCTGCTGTAGTGATAGTTCTACTTATTCTTCCACCTCTTTAGCAGATCAAATAACGTATCATCAATATCACTGAGTTAGTCTGGATGCGATGATAAAGTTTTCGTGTCAGATCGCACCACACATTCTCGCTCCTACTCCTTGACCTCACAGCCTGCTGATCCATCTGTCAATTCTGGTACATATTATCTTCACCATCAGCATTCGTCAATGCTATCTGGTGAAATTGGCCTACAGACCTCTGAGCATCTTTGCTTGGACCCTAACCTATATTTACCAAATTTGTCTGACGTGCAAAGCACAAGCATAAACACAGGTCCTGTCGATCCCGCTGATAATGCTTTTAAGTTTCGTACCGTTGGAGCCCGGGAAAACGATGCCGATAGTGATAGTAGTAGAGGCCGCTTTTCAACAATTTTTGCTGACGTGAAAGTTAAAGGAGTGAACATGGAAGAGCAAATGATTTGGCAACAACGAAAGTGTGAGAAGAATTACAAGAGCTTAGGCTCAATACGAACGCATAATCAAAGCCTCCCAATCTCGTAAAACTGTTGCTTTAGGAATAGAACTCCCTTTTTGAATATTTATGGTTAAAAAGGAAAAAATCTAAGGTTGTATAGTGAAATTAGGTCAATTCAATTGCATTCCAAAATCTTCAGGTTCCTTGACGCTTACACTCGGCAGTCATTCACTAAGTTTAAGACCTTGGACATGGTCTGCTTAATATTTCGACTCAAGTCATTCTTAAGATGCAGTACTATAGCCCATTATAAAGGAATATTAATAATGTACAGCTAAAAAGGGAAGTTACAGGTGTGGTCTCATTGTCGGTGGCACCAAAACAATGACCGGATTCAAAAAAATGCTTACTAGACAACTCAAGATATACATAATTACAATGGGAACCATCATTCCTTTAGCCACCAATACAAGGCATAATGCATTAGACTCATAGGAATTCCTAACTTTTGGCCCACCATTATCAGCATGTGCTGCAAGTATGTTATTAGAATTTGCATCAGTAATGGAGAGAGTTATTAGCCACAACTTGTTGCGAAGTAACTCTAATTCTGCAAGGCAATCCAGTCCAGTTGTATATCTAACAGAGATGAGACAGGCGAATCACATAGTTCGCTGTTTTCATCATGAACAATGGACTTACAAGATGCCTGCAGCGATGCCTATTCTCGTCTTTATCTAGTCCGATACTCTGGATGCAGTTAGTGGCAATGATAGTAGCTAAAAGAGTTTGGGATGGAAATATAGAATCGCAGTCCAACCATCGATTCCTACTGGTCTCACTTTTACCTCTGCTCTTTAATCGGCTGCCGTTTATCTCCTTAAGTGCTAGCTGTGTGCAAATGAATGCTACACAGAAATGACTCATTAATGCACCTGATTTATAGTTTAAGACAGCGGAGGAGCATTATGACACAGACGACTTCCCAAAACACTGGAAGAGGTAAAGAGTGCCCTAGCTCTACTTCCTGCATCAGATTCTCGATGTATGAATTTCCTGGGCCGAGATGTTGCTGACCAAATTAAGAGCACCCAAAATCTGTAGATAGGAGATAATTGACTACATCCGAGCAAAAGCAAAGGAGATGTTTTGAAAATGCTTCGCCATACTGGAAGCTGCATGCGTACAGTAGTATGTTTTGTCACTGGCAAATTTTTCTATGCAATGGAGCAGATCTCCTTAATTAATCTTCCCGAGGCATCATTCTGAGAACCGCCAATCAGACCTATTGACTTACAATGTAGGGATTGCAATGGGGATTGCGTCAGCGGTGGAGTTAAATGTGCAAGCGGCATCTTTTCATGGGAAGGGATGATCTACCAACTTGTGTTGAGCTATGCTTTACATAGCTACCTCACCTGATTTTGATTCACATTTTGCCCTTTACTTAATTCTGCCCCACCCTTACCCTTTTAAATCTAATAGGTCATTGCAGGTGTAAACCAACCAATTTTCCTGATTGGTCATTGCAGGTGTAAACTAACCAATTTTCCTAATTGTTATTGCTCATCCTATTTTATGGCAGTCGTGTGGTTTTACCTTAATTTCATGCTTATAACTCCCACTTTTGGTCAAATTGGTGCAAAACAATTTCACCTTAATTTGCTATTTCTGTAGTAGCACATCAAGACTGTTCCGCTGGAAAAAAATCGGTATTCAACAAATAAAAATTTGCTCCCTTCGCTACCTTTCACAGTTAATATAGCTTTAACTGCTGTGCTAAAGCAAAGGACTTTCACCAATACCGAAAGGCATTTTTAATTGTCGTTAACATGCAATGGCACATGGCAATTTCTCCTCTGTTAACTCAAAGTTAAGGTCCAATTTTGCTTCACTAATAACCACTACTCACTAACCCCTACCTCAGGACAGGTTGCTAACCGCATGGCTTGGCTGAGTTTTGTAGTGTATTGTGCTGCAACTACGATAAAACCTCAAAATTCCTTTGTCACGTAAATGGCATTGCCTGCACACGCAAAACAACTTTTAAATGTAACAGAAAGTTATCCAGACCATTCTTTCAATGCATGTGATGGTTTTCGTCCCCTCAATGTTGAATCTAATGGGTCAACGACACGACCTCGAACATGATCACGATATATTAATGCAAAAAACATGTCAAGCGCCAGTCTTTTTTTCCGTGAGATGACTAATGGCATGATCGCCTGTGGTATTTACCACGTTTATACTGTTGCGCTGGCATGCATTGGCTTGTTAACTAGCGAGCCATTTCTATTAATGCATATCAAAGTATTAAAAGCGCCTTTAGTGCTGGGATAAAATGGGCATTGAATAGCTAATGTGCATGCACTCATCTGCTGCAAATAGCTAATGTGCATGCACTCATCTGCTGCGGGCCTTAATCCCAAACAAAAGTGGCTTAAGTTAATGGCTGAGACAGGCGCAGTTTCATGCTTCTAGGTGTCCACCTCATTTTCACGACCATATGCAAAAGTTACTACTAGTAATCACTTTGATGCAAACCCGTGGCCGAGGAAAAGGCATTGAGACCAGGTAAGCTTATAATGTCATGCTGCCTATATAACTGCCCATACTCCTAATCGATTGTGGTGCATGGAACCTTCATGTCACTTTTTGTTCTGGCACTCCACCATGAGTCAGCACCCACTGCTTCAAACTACAAAACAGTGTCTTACAGACTCTACAGCGTTTTAAGACTGCAGAGTAGGCCAGGCTTGCTCTCACTACCACGTGCACGGCCTTGGAAGCCCACTTACAATGCATTAGCTTGCATAATGCAAACTATTAAATGAGAGTTAATTGTAATCCAACTAGAATGAAGCACTTAAAAGCTTATGCAATCTAGGTTCACAGTTTACAGTGTTATTTTGGTGTTGGGGTATTAAGTGCATTTTAAATGAACTTATACTACCCCACCAGCAGCATGCATATACTTTTGCATGCCCGTCCGATTGGCAAAGGCGCGTTGGCAGACTAGACATACGAAGGGCTTTCTTCTACTTGCTTCCGCTTTGACTCTAACAAATCAACTTGCGCGCGAACCTCTTATCGCAAGAGCGACATTTCCACGGGTGCTGGTGACTTCGCTTATGCATTCCTGAAGAGGCAGAGCTGTTGTAAGTTTTCTCACTGTCGGCATCGCCAAATCCATCGCTCCTTCTCGTGCTCACTCCGTTACCGTTTACTTCGTTGTGTACTGTGGAAAAGTCAACAATATTGTTTTGACGCTGTTGTCATGCAGCTCCTTATTGGTAATGCATACCGCGAGTCTGGCAGTGAAATTCAAGGGTACTATCCGGCGCTTGCATTTATTCATGCGTATGATACACTAACAAGAATCGCTGTCAGCATGAAAGACAATCAAGCTTATGCTGACAAAATCTACCTAATCACAATGGTAGAGGGCGGTAATGGGGCCAGGAAAATATGGAAATGACAGCAGTGATAGGCTGGTATAGAGCTAGGAAAATGGTCCATTTAAAATTAATGGACGGAACAGACGATGATAAACAAGTGTTGACAGGAAGTCCGCGCAGACGGATCTCCTAATTGCATCTACTTCCACTTGGTGAATTGCCGCGTGCATCAACCATGAATATTGCGCCTCTTGCGCACATTTGATTACAGACAATGTACTGGCGACACTGCTTTAAAGCTGTGAATTCCAATTGCACACAATGTTGCGCTTCTAAATAAGTTTTTTCTAAATGCTTCTAAAGAAGTCATGCTGCCTGCTAAAGACTTAACTAGCAGTTTCTGGGCTAACCTGTATGCAAATAATTGCAGCTACAACTTCACCTTTCGCATTTTTTCTAGAACCTCAGTGGCAATTTTATTTTTGCTTAAATGTGGTGAGAGGAATAAGGCCGCAGTTGGTAATCATTCACTTAACTAGCCNCTCACCTTTCGCATTTTTTCTAGAACCTCAGTGGCAATTTTATTTTTGCTTAAGTGTGGTGAGAGGAATAAGGCCGCAGTTGGTAATCATTCACTTAACTAGCCAATTTAATTTGCCATAATTTGTCCCCGACTTAAAGAGGCAGTCCTTTAGCTTATCCTATGAAAGCCAATCCGCGTTTTTCTGACTTTGCATAAGCAGTAAGGTAACTGGGTATAACAATGGATGATCGGTATACAATCAACTGTGCCTTGACAAAGGCAGGAGTAATGGCTGCTTTTTAGATTTATCAAGTTTTGGACCACATGTTTGGGATCAGCTGTGCATGCCATTAGCCCATTTATATAGCTAGCTCAAGACTTATGCTTAGAAACGGAACTCACATTCGTTAGGATTAACTTGACTGTTTTTTTTCTCCATTTAAGCATTTATTACGATCTCTTATTGATTACATGCAGTATGCTTAGAACGAGAAATCCAGGATCATGCATAGCAGGACTATGCGCTTGTTTCAAAATGCAATTAACAGATCTTGTATTATACTCGTGGGCCATCTTATTGAATGGTAAATCCAAAATTCTGACCCATAGCACTTAGAGCATACGAACTGCGCTGCCTGGGTTTCCTAGCCCATGCCGTTCTTCAGTGAAGCCTCTTCTTTCGCCGTATCCTTTTCTTTTGACAAAAGCAGGCTGAGGGCTAATGACGCAGTTTTGATCTTGCAAAAAGGGCTGGGAGATTCCTAAGTTTGCTATCCAATTGACAGTGCCCAACTTTAGAGGAAATGACATAATTGTCCCTTGGATTTTAGAAATGAAGAAGAGTTTAAATGGAAAAAATAAGGGAAAAGGGAGACAACTTAATTGTGGGCTTTACGCAAGGAAGCTCAATGAAGGGTTGACGGGCTTGGTCTCCCATTACTGCTATTGCATTGCAAGTTCATACTGAACTTTATCGGATCGCCTAGTGGGTTGATGTCGGAACCGAAGGGGTCCTTGATTAAAGTGGGCCTGCAAACTGCCCAATTTTATAGCTCTGCAAAAACAAAGTTTTCTTAAGTACGTTTCGTCAATCTGACCCGCCTGTTGGCAACGATTAGAAGCACATTGGTTAGCACTGTCCTTCCTGGTGCAGGATAAGTTGGGCTCAGGAAGCATTACATTCACAACTTGGTGTCAAAGATTATTTTAGGCCCTACAATAGTAGTACCAGCGTAATTGAGATCTCCTTAAGTGAGCACGTTAGGATCTACGCCTTCCTGCAAAAAGGGAGAGCCAGTGACGTTACCAAAAGCGCAGTATGCTTGGCGTTAATCCCTTCATGCCATCTAATCAGTCGCGGCATAGACAAACTATCGTGTTGGCTATCACAGCCCAAGACGGTTAGTCAGCACTTCTGAGATTATCAACTGAGCTGATGAGCTAGTAAAAAGTGCTCATTAGGGTGGCATGTCATGCAAAAGTTCTGGCAATCAATTGGCTCATGGAATTTAGAAGTGACTTGGAAGGTAGCAACGACTTAGACGCAGCCCTCTTTGTAGTGCCAATGTAGCCATATGCATTGGCCGTCTGTTTATTAAATAAACGGAGCACAGTCTTACTGGCGACATGGATTCTGGCTTCTTAGGAGGCAAACATCAAATACAGGAGTCTTTGGCAAAGATTGCACTGTGTTATGTAGCAAGGTAATATTGTAAACCAGTCGCTTACGCTGGCATCCTTCCCTCAAAGGCAGCATAAAAAAGAGGCATTCCATATGGTCCCAGTAATGTTATTAATTCAAGACCAAAAAGATTAGGCCGAAGCTTTTTGTTTCAATTTTGATAGATGATGCTTACTGGAGACAGGCAAAACACTAGTTTTCATTACCCACTTGAGACGACCTGAGAACTCGCATGCAATTCGTTTTGAGATTACTCCGCCTTTGGTGCTGTTCTCAGAGCACTGTAGCGTCGTAAGAAGAGCTTCACTACAAATAGTGCTCTGCTAAGTGCTTGTATCAGTGCTATTCTAAACTCTCGTTTGAAACCTATCTCGATAATATTTGAGTGATTTTAGTCGGTTAAATCACAAAGGTTGCACCAAAGGCAAGGAGAATCTTTCTCCTATTGTAGGCCAAAACATTTAAAGGGGCTAGCATCCATTCCTTCTAAAGACGCTACGAACTATTTAGTAAATTGTTTGCAATGTTTGCACTTCTAATCACAGATGATTTTGAAGCGATAAATCAAAAAATTTCGACGAAATCAGACTTGAGAAGCAGGTAAAGTGTTCAGAGTGTGAGATCGGAAATGTAATAAGATATACTTTCACGAGAGTTCTATTCCTTCTCTATGATATTTTTGCGTCAACTTTGCGTCACAATGAGTTGCAGCGCACCTACAATACGTTCATATGGAACCCTCGCATTTGCTTGATGTATCAAATAAACTTTGCATACCGTTTAGAATTCTCAAAACAATGTCTAAAATGGATATAATCTGCGCTTCGGGCGGCACATAGATGAATAATGTCAGACATAAATTTCGCATCTTACCTGCCTGTGTTCTTTTGAGTACATCTCTGCCAAATGCAGGCGGTGGAGTCACATTACTCCTAGAGGACCCAACAAACAATCCTCCGACTAAAGTTAATGCTTGCATTTTCGTGCATTTGTTCCACGTTGCCTAAGGTGGCCTCGATACCCACTTATGTGCAATAAAATCAGGGAGAAGCGATGGTGGATGTCAAGATCAACTTGTGCCTCACTTAAATTGGCGACCGTCTAGCTTGTCCTATGCATGCTACTCTGTACTTTATCAACTGGACAAAATTAGCAGTTTATACACGCAAGGAGGGAACTGGATAGAGCCTTAACAAAGACATGGGTGGTGGTTGACTCCAAGACTTACCAAATCTTGGACCACATGTTCGGACACAGCTGTGAATGTCATGAGGCGTACCCACGAGATTTACTACGCTGACTAAGCTCTCGTTCCCCCTGACCTCAGAATGGCAGATATGGTGAATTCTGCAGACACGATCGTCACCCAACGTGATGTAAGGCTATCTTGTTCGATTGAATCAAAGCTGTTTGACAGGACTCAAGTCTATCCAACCATTATTAATACCAGATGCACGTCATGGAACATCAGAATTGATCACCTGCTAACGTCTTGCAAATGTCTTTGTGCACTGTCGATAGTATCGAGCCATTGGCCATCACGCCTGACTTCAAGATCAGTTTCATTGTAGCTAATGTAATAACGGGTGTAAACTTTCTTGGCTGGCAAATGATGGAGATTTGATTGGGATGCAAGACGGAGTGCATTGTAAAGGAGCTCATTTGATTCAATAGCATTCCACCCCAACTGGTAACCGTCACACTGATCTCCTCTTCGGGGAAATTGACGCACGTTCAGATCTAAAAATGTCCACGTCACTAACGTTGGGTGAATGGGATTGTTGTGCGTATCCTTGCAATGGCTATTCCGACTAAGGGCGGCCATGGTGCAGACATTCAGTGTCCATTTTGCGTGACTGACTTAATGTGTTAAATGAACTTTAAGGCGTGCCTTGTGCTCTAATTTTCCCTTTGAGACATTAAGGCGCAGGCCCGCATGTAGGGATGCATACCTGGACACATAATCATCGTTGCCTATGCTCTCCTATAGCATCCCAAAAAACGTTGAGAAGTGTTGTTATGTATTTATCCAGAAGTTTTAGCCACTTACACTTTGATGTTTAAGTGCTCTGGCCACTCACGTTGGCGTTGGCTAATAGCGTGACAGATTTGCCGAATTCTAAATGCATCGTACCCTGAACGGCGATTTTTATTGACATTGCCATGGCGTCAACATATTGGTTTTCTTCGTATCGCCCTGCCTAATGTTAAAGCATGCACATGGTGCCTGTCTGACTCTTCTCAGTCCAATATTAATTGACGCAGTCCACCTTGCACACAGTGACAGCTTGCAGCAGCAATGGCATCGACACTGTTGCTTGTTTTACCGCCCTAAGACCTCCGTCTTTACCTGAATGCAAACGATGTCCTGCAAGGCGAAACATTGCCTTCCATTGTCGATATTAAAATGAGTCCAGTATCAGTAATTTATAAGCCCGACAAACAAAATCGTCATCAAAGCCAAAGCCCTTATAATGGAACACATGTTAGGAATGGCGCAGACTGACCTTGATTCAGTTGCTCACATTGTAAATTAAAACACTTTAATCCAATGACCAGCTTCACCTATCGGGCGCGCAACATCGTTACAGTAGTGAAACTGTGATGAATTGTAAGGCGTACGTTTCGATTCATGCATTAAGGTTAAAGAGGTCTGGCAGTTGGGACCAGCAATTACTACCAAACATCTTTAAAATGCATTTAATTTAGACAAAGTGGGTATAATTGGTGCAGGAGGAAGTGACAAATGGTACCAATGTCGAAATTTAAGACAATGTTAAAGAGGTTATTTAATAATTAGGAACAAAAGAATGCAAGTAGTACGCATGTCTGGGTGGAAGAAAGCCTTATACAACATTCCCATGGGCGAAGACTTGCAATGCTTTTGAGGAAAAGTTACTACAAGAAGCGGTTGACTTGGAGATTGGTCAAACGCACTATAGCATTAAATGCATAACACAACCTGCACTGCATTTGCGACTAGGCCGGGAGAAATTTGTATTATGAGACCAGCCGTACCTGAGTAAGTGCTCTCAACTTACCGCATGTAAGTTTCGGTCTGTAGGTTGTCAGGGCCATTCGCATCAGATTATCTCCTGAGTACACCTCCGACTAGCCTATTCTGACCAACTGATATCCCAAAGTGAGAATGTGATCAAGGAGTAGGTGCATCTGTTACGCAGCTGTCTCACCCACTACCGCATTCGTCATTCTGAGTCGCGTCCTGTATTGAATGACCTCATTCGCCACGACATTTCATGCAAGGCAACCTAATGCCTTAAAATTTAAACCAAACCCATAGCATGTTCTGCCCCCGGATTGGCCGATACACAAGGAACCAATGTTTTGCGCTGAGGTGGGGTCATTCAAATCCTCCCCCTCATGGCAGCCAATTATTTAAACCTCGACACCTCAGTCACGCGATCCATCTACGCAATTACGTCTCAGGAATGGTAGGTTCTGGCAGCATTTGTTTGCTTGTTCTCATTTTGTTGCTCTTAATCCTTCCAGATTAGCTGCCTTGTTATCATTTTTTCATCATATCTCATTTATTCAACTTCCACATTGTCAATGATGGCACTTCCTAAACATTTTAGCCTCAAATAAATTCAAAACGCGGCATTACCGATTTGCCACCCGAACTGGTGCTAAGAATTTGCTAATATCTTCACGGTGAGGATTTGGTGAATATTGGCCTGGGTATTCCAAGTTGGGAATGGGTATTTTCGACACGGCGTTTCGCCACTACCCTGTATCAGTACATCAACCAATGGGCGTGGCTAGACAAGCACCTATGCAAACTGCTTTTTCCCCAACTATCTACCGCTTTTTATAAGAGTGCTTTGGAAGCTGTTCTTTATCAGAAGAATCAAACGGATTCTTATCAACTATTTTTATCGTCGCCTTCGCTATGCGAAACCTGCGAATCAGCGCATTTTCGTATTTTGCTGAGTCCTAGTGCAAGAATGATGGCGGACAAAGAACTTTTGTCACTGTCAGAAGGATCAAGCATTCCGTTTGCCGATCACATAACGGTGCTAAAGCACCGCTTGCGCACGCATATTTTTGATACACATGGATGCATACGTACTGGTGGTTTTAGTAAAAGAGGTATGGGTTGCATTGTCTAATAGATCGCAACCATAGGGAACCGAGGAGGAAATGAATGCTGTGATGGCTTGATCTACCTGGCGGCACCTTCACGGTTCACTAAAGATTGCCTAATGGTTGCCTTGAAATCGCTTGCACCTCATCAAACGTTGATTATTGCAGTCCTTATCAATGGGACGACGAACAAGTCAAGTGGGAAGGAATGCGTCATAAAATTCCTCCAGAGCATTGGTGACTTCAACAGCTCTCCACTCGCTTCTGTGCCAACACATTGGCGAATATGGTGTATCAAACACTATCATGGACGCGTCGACTGGTCCGATCTGCTGAATTGGGGCTTGTTTGATGTGATCTTCGAAAAACATTGAGGGTGGTTGCAACAGTGAATTCATACTGGTAAAGAAGCAACCCACTCGATTAACCCTCTCCTGCATTCGCCGTATGCGATGTGTATGCTGGAAGGGCTAAGCGATGCCCAGTATCAGCAGTCTGAAGAATAGCATTGTAAGTACCTTGCTTACCTGTGTTTTCTCAGCCATGGGAAAGGGCAGACCCCGGCATCTACCATGTTATGCACAGGCAAAGCGAATGCTGTTGTAGCTTCTTCTCTAGGCTGCGGGACTCACAACTGTTGTTGAAGGTTTGGAGTCGACATGGGGATCAGGGCTGCGTGTGTAGGGCCATCCTCTGCCTTAGCGATTTATGGGAACTCNCCGACATGGGGACCAGGGGTTGTGTGTTTAGAGCCATCGTCTGTCTCAGCGATTTATGGGAACTCCTTAACCACGTAAATTTGTCTTTTTGCACAGCGAAATTGTGTTTTAGAATGGGAAAACTAAAATTGTCAACGGCAAAGGAAGGAGCTTGGATCGCGTGTGGAAGCTAAATTAGTTTTGGCAAATACTTGGTCCACTGCATAGAAGCACGTATTAATGCGTGGTGAGCTGTAAGACTAAGGAGTGGAATTTTGACATCCATATTCTGTTGATTTGTTGCAAATATACAAGGTGGGAATCTAAGTGGGAGGTGCTATCGCTACATTAACCATCTGTTTTCGGTGCATAGATTGGCCCAAAAATGGAATTTTAATCAGGAACGGAGATTATCGAGTTGAAAAGCGCATCGTGCGCATTAATGCATGATTTTTGGGTTGAAGGAAGCCAATTTTGGCAACGCTTAAATGCATTGATGGGGAAGAAATTTGTGTGTGCTTCAAAATTAACAAATGCATCTTACGAACCAGGTAGCATTATGCGCTCGATATCGCTTTTGAATTGGAGAGGTTAAAATGCATGACAGTTAGAAGGAAATACATGCCAGATTCGAGCCGTGTTATGCGATAGCCAATCAAGGGTGTTCTCGTCCTTCTAAATTCAGCAGCTCATGTGCTCCTATACGGTTCAACCACCAAGTCGGGTCCACTCGAGAATTAGTACACTGCCGGGCTGTAAAGCATTGCATCAACCAACTTAACACTTTCAAGGTAACCCGTTTGCATGTCAAAGCCGCTAGATGCTAAAAATGTGTCGAACTATGTAGTGCCAATTCACAAATGCACTAACCGGGTGAATTCAATGCAAGAGGAAGCGGCGATATTAATCAAAGCTGAAGACTTGGTCAATCTTTGCAAAGGCCCACACAATTATTAGGAGTATACGAGATGGTAATATTGAAGGGCAAAATGGGGCTGAGTTAACTTATATCTGCTGCAGCTTAGTGCAGGTAGCCCCTTAACCAAATAAGCACATCAAATATGTAATTTGAAAATATTACATGCAAGCATACGTGGTCTGTAGTCGAGTTATCGTCCTTTCCACTAGCAACTCAGCCGCAAAATCCGCTCTGCAAGCTCATTTTGGCAGAGCAATTCGCTTTCATGCGATCACAGTTCATTGCATGTGCTATGGAGCAGTGGTAAATGAGCACTTCTTCATTGCCAAGGCCGTCGTGGCGATTTGGTGAGGCAGTCAAAAGTCTTTCATGGTTTGGTCGCTTTTTCGGCGCATTTACTGCGAAAATGTTTAGAAATCAGATTAGTGAAGAGATTCAATGGTGCTCAGCCTCCGCTGAAGCAGGCGTATCATGTGAATAACAAATGCAAGAAGAGCTGAACATCAGCCCTATTAGGAGCAGGTTTAGCAATGTTCTGATAATATACCTATTGAGCTGCAAGCAAATGTCGTGTTTTGTTGATTATTACGCTCGACCAACGACAGAGAGAAATTGAAAATTTTAGTGAAAATGAGATAAATATGCGACCAAGGTGTCCAGAATTCAAAAACAAACTAGGGCATGACATAAGAACTAGCGCATTTGCGCAATTAAACTGCAGTTGCTGTTCGCATTTATGCATGCTAAAAAATAAGGGCATTTTGAGACAATACGAAGACCAGCACGGGTATTTCTAGAGCTATAAACGGAATTATTGCAACACTACACTCTGTTAAATGCCCTTATTGCGCACATACTCGAAAGTAGAGAGCATTTCAACTATTCTTGACCTTCAGCTTTTACGTCTAGTTCAATGGGCGGCATTGATAGCGGCTTTATCACTGCAAAGAATTGTATGATAAAATGGCTTATGAACCTCATTTTTGTCAAGCGTTTGAGCGTTGAGAGCATAAGGACAGGCATGAGAGTGATTTACTCATAGTTGACTTAATGTTTTACTTATTGATTGTTCCTGATTATAGTTGTGTTTGCAACATCACCTGCCCTAATATTCATTGGTGCACCGCGATGTGAGGCGAATTAACATGCAAAAACTTTATACCTTCATGGTTTTATTAAAAAGGCCTGTAATATGAACACTCCTTATATCGGAAGCACAAGGCTTTGCCTCACGGAACTAAGCTTCAGTCACTGCAAAAGCGCATTGACTTGATGTTACATCTCGTAATTATTCGCTTTATTCCATGTCTTATAGGTTGGTAAAGAATTTTCTCCATGCTGATGGAAATGTGATGGGGCTATGTTTCAAGTATACCAAAATAAGGTCTTCGGAAGTACTCAGTGCAACAAAGTTTATTCTTTAGCAAACAACTGCTTATCCATTAGAGGAGAAAATAAAAATCGTTGAACGGCTCATCATTTGGAAACAGGACGAAGAAGCAGGTAAGACGTGTTAAACTAAAATTAAGTGCCTGTATTGCTCTCGGATTTAACCAAACGCGTGACTACTGCCCTCCGCGTTTTAATTATATGCGAATTTGAGGGCACACTCAGGAGGTCATCCTGCATGCTCACTGAATTCACCACAAACTTATTGGCATAATGTGACGCATCTCACCTTCCTCTTCACTGAGTTGGATTACCACGGCTGCAAATCACGCATTGTGCCCATCCGAAGCATCGCCTTCTACCTTGCGCACTTGGAATTTGCGTACCGTGGTAGACTGGTTTCAATTTTTAGGACATGCCTCTACCTGCATATGCATTACTATGCATATGAAACCTATATGGGCCAAGTGTGCACCTTTGTGCATAACTATGTGTTTTATGCGCAAAATTACGCGTCGGGTCATGGATCGATGTAAACGATGAGGATTTGCGCAAAACATAATATACTTAGTCGACTAGCAGCATTGTTTCAACACCTTATTTCACAAATAGTTAATATAAGTCAGTAAGATTGAATCTGCATTTTCTGATATGTCAAGCGCTTTACAAAACACTGCAGATACTCTTGCAGCATCGAAGGGATGAAAGAAGTTTTCCGCTATTCTTCCCTTATTCAGTCATGCATGCCAAAAGCAGCAAAGATATTTTGAACCTCAAAAGTGGTCTTGAACCACAACGTGAGTGGTTTGCGCTTCTTTTGATTCGAAGACCTTGATATGTTAATCCGTCATTTTAGCAGAACACATGTTTGTGAGTTTGCGTCCGCTAATTTCCGACTTAGTCCACTACGAGCTCTACTCCTTGGCCACAGCTTTAGCGTCTCATAAAACTGCTCATAGGTTTATGTTTTATTGCTCCACACTTCGGCAATGAGAGTGGTGAAGTTAAAGGCACACCACTACCATCTAGAATGCTACGCAGAACATGCGACTCTGTTGGCGTCGCAGGAACGCGTGGATTCACATGATTCCGGTGGGTATTACTTCATCTGGTTAACATATTTAGCAGTGGTTGTCTATTGTTACGACTTGATCCCTTCTGCTTCGCAGGCATTTGGTGTGAATTACCGATGGCTCTGTAAAGCAAGATCATTAACTTCATGGGGATCGCAAGTGTGCTACGAAATTAAGTTGTGCTAGCTACGATGTGGATAGACCTAATTGGACGGGTTTGATCATGTGCCATTTAGATGACATAATAAGGTAAACATCACATCGCATTGCACCACGTCAAATTTCATTGATAGCTTGGATAACCAAAGACAGCGGTATGCTTATACTAGATGATGTACGGTTGGGCGTAAAACCGCAGCCCATCTGTTTTTGCTAGTATTGCACCTCTAAACACAAACATAGTAATTGCGCATTTATTTCCTCGTGTTTCAGTGCAACCCAACGAGCTGCATCAGCTTACTGCCGCGGATGTGAACGTTGCTATGCCCTGTACGAGCAGACACACACTCACTATAAGACAAGAATTTTGCATTTAATGCTGCCATCCTATATTTCTGCCCATCGCTATTCGTATAAATGCATCTCCATTGTGTATTAGGAAAGCGAGGTGATGACACAAGAACACGTAACGTGTCAAATGTCAGTAGTGTGGAGATTTAAGACAGAGATCGAAAAACTAACATGCATGCTAAAGGCATTACCATTTATTTGGTTGCATGGTACAACACAGCACAAGTAAACCACCTTAACCATCTTAACCATCCATCTGTAAATAGTTCGAATTCCAGTTTCTGCGCTCAGTAAAAAGGCGTAACACAAAAGCCTTTTCATATGTATTGCTAATTTGTTGTCACTTTATGCTGCGAATAGGTGATTATGAATTCTTTCTTAATTGCATCTTTTAGAATTGAACAAAAATGAATGAGGCAGATGCTTTGACTGCATGACTATCCAATCAGGTGGTACGAAAAGCACCAACGTGTTTATCTCGGGGCAGGCTTAGTCCGTTCCCTTCCCAGGCCGCAAATTATTTCAACCTCGACAATCTTACGGTTCAGGACATCAGTGCTAGCGCATCTCGGTAACGATGGGCTCTAGTAACTTCTGAATGGTTTTTATTTCCCCGCCTTCACTGCTCACCATTCTCACGTCATTAACACTGCAAGCTTTCTCTATGGCTTGGGAGCAAAAGTCTCATTACGCAAAGTCACTGATCTTTATTCTGGACTGCTTTCAAATTTCATTGAATTCCAGCATAAGTACTCAAGGTTAGAGATGAATCCTTTCAAAGCATCCATCATAAGCAGGCGCTTTATTAAGTGGGCCTAGCTGGACAGGCGTCTGTGCCAGCAGCTCTTCGTATAACTCGCCTGGTTCTTTATAAAATGCTGCTGAGGTCAATCAATGTCACAGGGAACAAAATAGCTTATTCTAACGGTTAGCATTTAGCCCTACACGGAATTGAGGCCACCAAACTGTGCATTTTGCACCTTGCCAAATTTTTTGGAAGCGAGATATCATGTTTGGAAAAATCAGCACAAAGGAAAACGTTTTGACTAATATTTCTTGAAAACACTGCAACTGGTAGAGAACATCCTGAAGGGCACGAGATTATCGTGACTCACGCAACTTCATAAGATATTGGTTGGAACCCTCGAAGTTCCTCAAGATTGATTTGGCAGTCACCAGGCATTGATTATTGGTGTCATTGTCCATGTAAGGAGGGTTGTGGCAAGTAAGATTGATTGTCGCGTGAAACCCATCAGAGCCTTGGCGATTGCACCAGCTTTTCGCTGACTGCTACAGCAAGGAATTGACGAATGTGGTGTCCCAGTGTATGGAGGGGAATCATTAACAACTAGTTCAACCCATTAGGTTGGGATTGATGTGACGTGATCTTCAAAGAATTGGGGAGTTACAGAGTTGGCTCCTGCACAGCAACATGTTTCACCACTTCTTTCTTGACTATTTTTGCCTGAATGATTGAGGTAATAATGTCCAAGAATCGCACAACCCCAATTCTTACCTTTTGGGGACATCAGTCCAGGGTAGCAATGTTAAGACTAAGTAAATGGAAATCTGAATAACAAAACCGTTTTTATAAGGTGCCTACAACAGTAATGAATAAACAAAGATGCGTAAACTAATGATTGCTGCTTTCGGAAAGCGCCTGTATCTGTTTTTGCATGCAGCCTCTGAAAATGCGAAACCTGAAGAGTGGAATTCGTTCTGATTAAATGCGGAGCATTTCTGGTCTCAACGGAGATAGCACCTGATCTACAGCTAAACGCAGGATTGTGGACTGGTTGCTCAACAATCTGCCCTGCTTTCACCTTGCGATTGCGGACTGCTAGACAGAGCGGCAGAATCGGGTGCTTATCGCAATGTCATGAGGTGCCACACCTGCAACCCACAGTGTCATTACCTTCTTGCATGATCCGTACGCCTCGCATGATATCGTGAATCAGAAACTGTTTGATAGGCCGCAACGAGAAAATTTGAGTGTTGTTGAATGTCTGAATCTTCCGGATGTTGATCTCACAGCTTGATCTCAATGACTTCACTGCTCACCCTTGTTAAAATGTATTGGAAATGGGCTTCGATTGCTCTCTCAATTCTAGTCAGATTTAGTTATGTGGTTTGGTGGTGAGATGTCATGTCGCTTAGATGTTACGTGAAATCAAACAATCCCGTGGTCTAACTAGAGTTCATCCATTACATCCTCTGACCTTAAAAGGACACAGTCTGCCAGTGTGATTAGGCGTTACTTACTGACTGGCTGCGGGCTTAAAAGTCGACGGGTGAGAAGGCATTGCAACATTGTTTTGGCAACTAATTCTCCGTCTGCATAATCACATCAATATGTCACGCATTGTGTGTCCTGCCTTTTGTACAAGCACACGTTGATTTATAGTCGAGTAACAGGAAAGGCACGTACACAGATATATAGGCAGGTAAGCATGGACGTAAATCCCGCAGAAGTAAAAGGTACACCAGTGTGTAATCGATTAATGGTGGAGGAGTCTACTTCCACCTTTAAGAATGCGTAAGCAGATGTGGATCTGGCCCAAGTACACTAGTGTGCAAGCAATTTTATGGTAGAGGACTCCGTCTTCTTTTCGGAAAATGCAGATGTAGATGTGGATTCGGGCTAAATTATGCTAGAGCGTGTCTAACACCAAGTTTAGTGCTTCGGATTTGTAAGGTGGGAGCAGAGTAGATTGTCTAACGGGCAGCTCATTATCCTTTGTCCATTGTTAGCTCAACGAGAAACTATAAGGTGTATATGGGCTTAACTTTGTTTTGATCACAATCCTAATCTGCTAGACAGGAAGATTTAGGCATCGGTAGAGGATAGGCATGAATTAATTCTACCACATAGATTGCCTTCTCTTCCAGGGTCTGCACTATCTACACCATCATGATGGCATCAACGCGCTTTTCTCCCGCACAACAGAGAAACGAATAATCTTCCTACATTCGAAGTTAATGCATTGCGATATAACTGAGGAACATGGAGGCACAGACCAACGACTTCGCGCAAGCGTGTTGGTAGGATGCGCGCCTCATGCAAGGAGTCAGTAGGAAACATACTGGTGGCTGATTGGCTTACTCAGAGGCACGCTCCACTGCAGTACTTGGATCGAGTTGGTTTACTTGCAGCATATAATTCGCTTAGTATTTGCCTGCAAAGCTCCTCAGCTGTCGGGTGTACTCTTTGTGGGTGCAGTCTGCGAACTTGCGGATTACCCATCTCCGTGCTGCGCAAAAGTGGTTGTGTCGACCTCTTAATCCCGCCCACCTTCTCAGCAGTATGCTTGAAGATAATGCGCCGTTTTACTCCTGCAAAATTATTTGCACTTTGCAATGTTTTCATGCACATGCACCTCAAGTCCATAAACACCCTCTTTGCAGACTCGGCTCATGTTCCCATCAATGACCTCGACCAGTCACATGATATGTTAGAGAGGAGAAGACCTAACTCCAACGGCTCCACATTATATGGGACCTAAAATAGGCAACCAAATGGAAGTCACATCTAAGCTAGATGCGTGAAGTCTGGGCCTTCTGATGCCTCGCAATGTGTCTGGATCAGTGCGACCAGCCGCCAATAAAAGGAGCAATATTGTGTGGTGGGCTAGAATGGGTCGCTACAGGCAAAAATCTCAAAGCCACCACATGCTAATTTCTAGTCCTGTCTCACACACAATTATAAGGACCATCAAGACGTCACAGAAGACAAAAATCTGCATTTCTACCAAGGCATCGATTAGGACGAGGCAGTTTCTTGTACATTTTGACAGCTTTGCCTTCCCTCCAACTAACATCTCAAGCCACCTCAGACGGTATTGTGGGTGGCCGGAGGATTCGGTGATCAGCTGGACGAAGAATTGTTCACAAACGTAAGAAAAGCCAAGGTGGACGTAGAATCTATTGCCAAGGCTGCAAAAAGACAGTGTTTGTTTCACTCTAACAGTTGGTTGTATAGGTTACAAAAATTACATTTCTTTGCTGCATTCTCCACGATAGCCTCTTTTGTTCAAATTACCACCCAACAGTTAATGCAAAATTTCTGCACATCAAAAAGGAGCATTTTAGAACGATTATTAAGACGCCTTGTTGGCAAATTCGCTTTGTACGTTAAAACATATATTTCCTATTATTTTCCATAAAAGGTATGTACACTAGTGGGAATAAGTTCTCCACGGCCTTGCATGCACTTCACTCTAAGTATTAACATGGTAACTTTCTGCGCCTTGTGCTATGCAACGGCAAGTTAACTACAACATTGAGTTCCTCATTTGTAAATGGTTTATAGAGCAATAGATTGGGCAATAATGACTTTTGCTGAAATCAATGCAATGGNTTGTACATTTTGACAGCTTTGCCTTCCCTCCAACTAACATCTCAAGCCACCTCAGACGGTATTGTGGGTGGCCGGAGGATTCGGTGATCAGCTGGACGAAGAATTGTTCACAAACGTAAGAAAAGCCAAGGTGGACGTAGAATCTATTGCCAAGGCTGCAAAAAGACAGTGTTTGTTTCACTCTAACAGTTGGTTGTATAGGTTACAAAAATTACATTTCTTTGCTGCATTCTCCACGATAGCCTCTTTTGTTCAAATTACCACCCAACAGTTAATGCAAAATTTCTGCACATCAAAAAGGAGCATTTTAGAACGATTATTAAGACGCCTTGTTGGCAAATTCGCTTGGTACATTAAAACATATATTTCCTATTATTTTCCATGAAAGATATGTACACTAGTGGGAATAAGTTCTCCACGGCCTTGCATGCACTTCACTCTAAGTATTAACATGGTAACTTTCTGCGCCTTGTGCTATGCAACGGCAAGTTAACTACAACATTGAGTTCCTCATTTGTAAATGGTTTATAGAGCAATAGATTGGGCAATAATGACTTTTGCTGAAATCAATGCAATGGGTACTCCACTACAGAGAGCATGCATTCTCAGCATTAAAAGTTTTCTTCAGTACAAATAACAGATTTACCCATGAACAAAATTTGAAAAACAGACTTATTTAGCTTCGTTTAAAAGACGTTGCAACAAAGTCAAACTCAGCTTCATCTGATGGAAGCGATTATTCTCCTGCACTCCGTGTAGACAATCTTACCAACTTTTGCTCATGTGAAGCCGATCCCAGTGCTTTGTTGAGCTGTTACTACTACCCAGCTTTTGGATCTGTGCCCGCAAGCCTTGCCCATCTTGCAACTCAAAACTCTCGTACAGCAAACTATTAGACTTTGTTGGTTTTAAATTTGTGCAGGTAATTTTGTTGGGAATAATAATGTGTGTTATTAACGCAGTTCATTGAACTGTGCGATTAATCTCAAACGGGTTGATTTTAAGCATTGAAACAGAGAAAACCCACACTGAAACACAAAGGTTGGGAACAAGTCTGAACCCACTAATACATAGCCAAAATTTGCATTCGGTCATCTGTCTTCACTTGCTAAGATTGTCACACTCAAATCGTCAACTGAGCGCGTATAGAAGGAATGTGCTTGCGATGTCTGAAATCACTGTACTACGTTCCATAAACTTTGGCATCAGATTGCCCAAAGCCATTTCCATATGTTAAGGAGTCTGGAGCACAGCCGCCTGGGCTGTATCCGCGAATTAAAGATGATGAGTGCATGGCCCAAACAGCAAGCTCACATCGGTGTTTGTGTGCTCAAAGGAGCTCAAACTCAATTAGTTATTTTGCTCAAAAGTGCAACATCGAACTCGCACTTTGTGTTCCGATTTTTACACAAAGGCTGTTAATGGCTAAGAGCTTATGCTTCCCAAAGCAAAGCTCTGATGCGTTTAGTGGATTTTACAGGCCTACACAAACGCAATGAGTGTAAATACCGTTCCTTTCATGCTCAATTCGTAGTGGATGCATTCAAATTTTCACGTCAAGCAAGTTTTACAAAGATCCTACTCGTCATGAATGTTAAACTAAGGTTGATACAAAGATTTACGGTTATAAATGGGTTACTTATAGCATACTACTGCTTAAAGGCACTGCTTGTCTTGCGACCACCTGATGTTACTCTTCATACAAGTTTAATGAGACAAGACGCTATGCGAAGAATAATCGCACCCAATGTAATTACGAAAAGGAATTTTGTAACTGATTAAGTCAATAAGTAGATCACTTGCATAGATGCATGTGGGTCTAGTTTAGGGACAAGTGGCAATGTATGACTTAGGACCAAAATAGGCTTATCTGTGGCTTTAGTGCTAGTCACGCCAAAGTATGCTTGTAGACTTCTGCGTTTATGCTTCCAACACTACGATGATATTGCTCCTAGACTGTTAAAGCCGGCGTTCCTAACGTATAATCTAGTAAGTGAATTCCAAATAACTTGGAATCACCATTGTGATTCTCAAAACTAAATATTTTACGGGTTTTGAGCCCTTACTACTTTACTTTGACCACTTTGGCTAGACTACTTTCGTCAACATATATGCTTCACTAACAAATTTGGACGATTGACTGGCCAATTACGCGGACCATCGTTTAACCAGCCAAATGTGCGCTAAGCGAATATCTACTTACAAATGTGGCCAAGAATGCTGGGTTTGGCCACCAAATCAATTGCTTACGCTTTTGCTGAGTTTAAAGCTCTAAGCGATGCAACACCCAATGGGCAAATGCAACAACTGCAGTGGTGGTGGTGGTGGTGGATGGGGAGGAGAAATTTTGCTGTGCATAAAATTGACAACGCCTATGTGACTGTAATGCGTGTGGATTGAGAGCTGAAATATAACTCGGCAGGAATCGATTTGGCTGATTGGACCAATTGATGAGGCTTGACTACTCCTATTGATGTACGTCTCATCTGCTGGCATGGGCTAGCAGGTGATCCTCTTGCTACAATGCGCCCTTCCACGTGTTGTAACTAATGGATTTTACCACATTTGTCATAATTATTTTATTTGCTGTTACTATTGAATTTTTCTGCAAGTTTGTTCGGCAAGTGCGGGTCCGAACATTCTTGCTATGGATGCGATTTGAGATCGCTGAAACCCACTGGTCAGGGCACATTTTAAGCGACGCTTTTTATATTTCCGTTTTAGACGACAAGCATCTGATTAATTGGAGCAGGGACAAAGTAAGATGCAAATATGTGGTTTAGGCACTTTGGTGAGGATTTCGATTCAGTTTCAAGAGGTAGATTATTGATGCAATGGCTTTCCGAATTGTTTAAATTTGGCAAAAATCAGGATCTAATTACTCAACACCTTAAGATAGGGAGTAGAAGGTCAGAGAGGAGGATAAAAGCGAATCACACCACACCATAGCACGTTCCAGCTCCTTCCTCTCTGACTTCACTAAAAAACAATACAATTACGTAGACGAAAGTCTTGTGAGATTGGTAGTCAATAACCGAAATTTTCACCACAAAATAAACGGACACTATTACACTAGAGACAAATGCTTGTCCATGTTTCGGTTGGATTAATTTTTTGGCTAAATCTTCTAAATATAGTCAAATTTTACAATTACATAACTTAGCACTCCCCTAGACACCGGTCAAGCTTACCTGCGTTTAGGTAAGTAAACCAAATATTTAAACGTCTTTCGGCTCAGCTAGATCAAATCTACGATCTGCTTAGAGCAACCATGTATTTTAAATTAAATTATCTACGCCATTCACATTTTCATTTGCAGCCTCGGCCAGTTGCCTTTAAAGAAGTGCTGTGAATTTCTTTAAATAAAATATTTTCAAATACTTAACNAATTATTTTATTTGCTGTTACTATTGAATTTTTCTGCAAGTTTGTTCGGCAAGTGCGGGTCCGAACATTCTTGCTATGGATGCGATTTGAGATCGCTGAAACCCACTGGTCAGGGCACATTTTAAGCGACGCTTTTTATATTTCCGTTTTAGACGACAAGCATCTGATTAATTGGAGCAGGGACAAAGTAAGATGCAAATATGTGGTTTAGGCACTTTGGTGAGGATTTCGATTCAGTTTCAAGAGGTAGATTATTGATGCAATGGCTTTCCGAATTGTTTAAATTTGGCAAAAATCAGGATCTAATTACTCAACACCTTAAGATAGGGAGTAGAAGGTCAGAGAGGAGGATAAAAGCGAATCACACCACACCATAGCACGTTCCAGCTCCTTCCTCTCTGACTTCACTAAAAAACAATACAATTACGTAGACGAAAGTCTTGTGAGATTGGTAGTCAATAACCGAAATTTTCACCACAAAATAAACGGACACTATTACACTAGAGACAAATGCTTGTCCATGTTTCGGTTGGATTAATTTTTTGGCTAAATCTTCTAAATATAGTCAAATTTTACAATTACATAACTTAGCACTCCCCTAGACACCGGTCAAGCTTACCTGCGTTTAGGTAAGTAAACCAAATATTTAAACGTCTTTCGGCTCAGCTAGATCAAATCTACGATCTGCTTAGAGCAACCATGTATTTTAAATTAAATTATCTACGCCATTCACATTTTCATTTGCAGCCTCGGCCAGTTGCCTTTAAAGAAGTGCTGTGAATTTCTTTAAATAAAATATTTTCAAATACTTAACGTCGGCAATTACAAGCATTGTTCCCAACTGATTTATTTACCATGCAGGAATCACTAAGGCATTGCTGCGACCCTAGTTTTGAAGTAAATCGCAGGCAGATGACAATAAATCATCATCAAGTAGTTTGCTTATAATGATCGTCACAGCACAGAGAATCACAAAAATGGTGCTCTTTTGACTCAGCACTATTTGTAAGTCGAAAAAAAACGACACTTGAACATATCCTCTAATTGCTGCTACGATTTTGCTGACTTGTCACTAATTTTTCTGCATCGTAGATGTTTCATTCATAAGATCGCAGACGTTATATTGAATTTATCATGTTCTTGACCACTTGGCAGATACAGCAAATATTATACCAAGTTCACAATTTAAAAAGCTACATCCAACTTGTTAGCACACTAGTGGCGGGGTTTTAGGACTTTACCAGAAAAGTTTTAGATTTCGGATGTAGAAATTCAAAAGTGCCTTCGTAGCCTAGCTATACACTGGTTTTGATCGTGTCCATTCTAAAGTATGGTGAGAATAAGTTAGACATGCGTGCAGACACAGTTGCTTCCGAAAATTACTGCACGTTACTAAAACTGAATCTATTAAACTGTGCAAGGGCAAGAATCGGAGACAAATAGTTTTGCTTCTTAGCCGTAAGTAAGGATTAAAATTACCCTAGGTCTGTTACACAGTGGAACAGCCCATAAAATGCTCCTTTATTTCGATCAGTCTGTCTTTCTACTTCTTATGAGACTGCTAACGAAAACAAACCGGATTTTTTTGCGATGCAGTCTTGTTTCCAAACAAATGTCATGAAGTTACAGCTAATTGTCACCGTTGACTTTTGACAAACTTTTGCAAGAGGATCTTTTTGCAGTCAGGTTCAAATAACAAAATTCATTGGGCCTACAAGCATGTAATAATAACGAATTAGTTTGGCAGAGAAAACCGAATTTGTATGCGGGGGATATCATGGTGCGAATTGGAAATTTTTGTAGAGTCCAACAAGCACCATTTTTACCAGAAAGGACGCAAAATGTCTAAATCTAAGTTAGGTCATTGCAGTAGCTGACATACAGCAGCAGTATAACACTCTTCCGGATGCCGCCGATGGGATAATCCCACACGTCTGACACCTTTGCAGATCAATCCAGCACGAGACGCATATCAAGGATTGGATCTCACAAAGTCTGCGTTAAATGCAACAAAATTTGAATCCTAATGCAAAGTGTGCCATTTGCGCCATGTGCATAAAGGAGTTTCGATTTCAAAGCGCCTAAGATCAAATAACTTTGGGTGGTGACAGGAAGAATTGACCGACAAGCGGAGAGCGGATGCAGAAGAATAGTAGCGCACAGAATATCCCAAAGCANATAGTAGCGCACGGAATATCCCAAAGCACAAGTCAATTCTGAAAGAGAATAAGAATAACTAAAAGACGTGGGTAAAATCTGTGGAGGGAAACAATGCGTGTGGAAATAGCAGGACGCCTAAAAGGTGGAAAGCGAAGACAAGGAAAACGGAGACTAGAGGCGACAAGATTAGGCGGATCGAACTCGGGTTTTGGAACTAGGGTAAGAGCGGAAGTAAAGAATGGGTTAGATAATTCAAGTGAAGGCAACCAGACGCCACGGTCAAGGTAAAGGAAGTAGAACAATTCAAACTGAGGAGGAAGTTGCAAAATGCATACTCGCAAAAGTTTGCAAAATGCGCTTCCACTGCCCTCTTCAGTCTTTACTAAACACTAATATTTTTGCATTGTTTTATTTTGGTGTTGTATATCGTCCTGCGCAAAACACCTTAAATGCAGAGTAGATGCCACTGTCTGCCTGTTCTTGTTGGAATGTATCTGAGATGAGCGTATCTCGCAGTGCAGAAGTGATCAGAATTCTCACATTAAATGAGAATTAAAAATGCACTTCTCTGACCTAGGTTCATGGCGATAACAATTACTGCTAAATATACCATTGCAAAGTCAGGTTTACAATCTGTCTAACGTCAAGCTAAATGTGAGAGAACGATGTAGGCAAAACAAAGACTGATATTGAAGGTAGGGTTTGCGAACTGGATTATGCTGATCAGAACACCTTATGTGAATAGGAATGAAGGTGGTAAATTGTGCAATGAACTGTTGAATGATGCAGTCAGGTTTTGAGCATTCTCAGATTCCGCATCTGAAAAATCGAGTCAGAGAAGCCCACCTTCATGACGATATGTGACCAAATGCACGCTGGCGGTGACAATGCACTTAATAAATTTATAATGACAATGGCCTTTAATTGACTTTTTCTGAAGGAACATTGTCTCGATGCTGCCGGTGAGGGTAGGTGTAATTATGCATATTTCGTACACTTTGAGCAAAAAACGGGTTTAAATGATCTGATTAAATAGAAAATTGAGAAGGCTTGCACTTTATTCCAACGCTTTTAGAATATCAGGAGCAACTGCGGCACCAATCGCCCTACTTTTATGCATTGTTTTCTTGCGAACAAGTGCAGGTGCCACGAGTGCTGACAGCAACCATCAACTATTAGTATCTAGTGTTTGGCATCAGGCAAAACGGCTACTTCTGATTGGTCTTCAATGCTGTGCGCAACAACATTTTTCTTCATCTTAACAACAAAAAGACAAGGTACATTACGGTGGCGTCGTAATCAGTGTTTCATCTAATCCACGGTTTTCCTAATGTCAACTGTGCATTCAAAACACAATCAAGGATGACTGAGTGGTGCCTAAGCCTGCTTATAACCTAGGGTTTCAAAACTTTACAATAATCTGCACAACGATATTAGCCCTTCTGAAGTTTGGAACCAGGTGAAGAATGGGTGCCATGGCAATATCACACTTTTGGGCATAGCTTTAGCGGCCGTTGCTAAGCTGAATCACTGTAACAGTGGTTTATCACAGTTATAGCAGTTTGTCGGGTTTTGATCAGCGGACATAAAGTGCTTCGCATCTACAACTTGCAATGAATAGTTTGGAATAGCACAAAACTGGTTTGCATCCACAGCTTTGACTAACATTTATCCCTAATAGAAAGGGGAGATAAAATCAGCTGCTTAAAACTGCCTAATCATGGATTTGCCAACAGCTAATGGGGCATGATTTGGCCCAAGCTTCACGATTCCTGCATTAACACTTCGTCTTTCGATTTATACGCCTCTAACCTGGGCTCATGGCGATAACAATTACTGCCAAACATGCCATTGCAAGGTCAGGTTTACAATCTGAATGTTGATGTAATGTCACAGGGAGTCCATGCTTTAAAAAGGGCAAGGAAGTAGAAAAAGCGTTTGAAATCGAAGTCACCACCAATTTTGCAGAATATACCCTTACCCCTTATGCAGGCACTAAAGTTAATGCCACCCTTTCGCTGCTGAAGGAAGACGGAGCTGACAGTTCCACGTCCACTTCGAGGTTTTAGCCAAAATTTGATGCATCGATACTCGCTTTTACGAAGCGCGTCCTTTCGAGATTACCATCTCCTTCTCGAGCTGCTTCGACCAGTGGCGCTAATAATTGGTTTCCATGCCCTTACTTGCTCGTTTGCGAAGTAGGCCTTCAAACATGCACAACTGTTCAATGACAGTGCAATGCACAGAGGCAGTTATCATCTATTTTTGGATTTTATCTAAAGATGGCCCCACAATTTGCTGATGTGACCGTCTCAGGCACTACCTTCACTATCATCGCCTTGCTTACCTGTTGTTATGGCAATACAAACGCATACTGGATCCATCCGCTTATATATGCCACCAAAATTAGTATGACTGTTGACATTTGAATGATGCGCTCTAATAACAGCGACACATAAGTTCTAATTGCAGCAAATTCACCATAACTATACGTGTGGAGATCGAATAATAGCTTTGAATGTGTGTGTGAATGAGTGTGTGAAAGCAACTAAAGGCAAACAAGGAAACAGTCAAAATGATCTATGGCAGCAGTGGCTGTCATTGCTGGTTGATTATAAGCCAAACACAGTCCTTCTGACCATATGTCAACTGTGGAATTAGGCTCTGCTCTCGGCTTTGTTGGCTAGGCTGAAATATGTAAGTCATCTCAGTCCATTGATGGCAAGTCGTGGTAAAAATTGTACCTTCCATCAATCTTTATGCAATGTCCTCCAATGATGTCTGCAAAGAATTATCGATGATAAGTATCATCACCATTCACCCTAATGCAATTGTGGAATGCTGCATGCCGATAGGCATAACGAGTTAGAAGAAGGCTGAACACCTGATGCTCAAATAGTATCCACTTAATCTTTCTATCAGTAACCACCACTGGATCTGGCCGCGTCATGCATCTCTTTTGCATTGCCATGCAATTTTGTCAAAACTCCTCTATTTTACTGCTGGGGTGAAGACGTTGAATCTTGGAAGTCTTTTGGGTGATGCATGGCAAGACCGAATAGAAGCCCTGCTTTGCAGTCAAACGGAGGCTGCCCTGCCTTCATCAGAATTGTGGCCTACTATTGCTTTATGTGATGGCCCACCGCTGCCTTAATGATTGAACTGACCACCATGGCTTTTAGTAAGCTCTTTAAGAAAATTGTTGGGATGGTGCTTTAATAATCACACAGAACGCTTACCGGTCACTGCCTTTCAAAGTTGATGCGCTTCTTCAAATTTCGTGCCCAATGTCAAAACAAATTTTTGCTAAAGTGATTGGGGTTGCTGCGGACCGTATGCGACACTTGAGCTTTTGTGGACACACCGGTTCAGAATTCTATTGGAGGTACGTATCATAAACATCATTGGCTGCACTCGCATTGGTGCGGTTCCTGGTAGGCAAGACGCAGATGATGAAGCCAGTACGTTGTGGTGATAGCATTGCTGAAACGTGGATTTGTCCAAGGGAACAAAACTGTGGGATATGCTATCGACATTTCCATGTGCTGCGCTACATTCGGGGGATTTTGCAAGAATTTGTAGCCCGGTTGGCAAAATTGTGCACAACTAAGAAAAAAATAACATTATGTTACGGGTTCCGGTGTTTTTTGCAGCAGAGTTTCCTTGAATCTTCCCGCCTTCGTCATTAAACCCTTACGGTGAAATCCTCTCCTTACCCATTGATAAATCTGAAAGAGGCGATTGGAAAGAAGAAGACAGTAAGTTAAGGCGGATTACCTGAGTCGCACTAGCAGGAGTGTCTTGGAAACAAACATGGCTTGCGTCCAGCTTGCTATTTTGTACGCCGTCTCAATTAAAGTCTAGGTATTAAAACCAAGACCACTGTAAACAGCCTATCAGCCTGTCATGCCGCATTCATCAGCCAACATTAACTAAACGAACGCATTAGTCATGCACTCTCATTGGTCTGTAGACGTAGTTCTTTGGGCGTAAGTACAAACTACAATGCAACCTAAGCCTTTGTCATAACAACTCAAGGATAAGCTGACCCTGAAGTTTTCATTTAAAAATAGTCATATTAGACTTAGGTGAAATAAGCTGAATGGCATGTATCTGTGAAAAGGTCTATGGTTATGCTGTTTTCCAAATCGGATTGGTGCATTTCGTTAGTGACGAATTGTAGCACTGCTTGATAGGAGGCGTAGGTGTAGGCAAATTCAAACAAATTCTACTGGTTGGCATTTGACGTGCCTACGTGTACTACAACCAAGGCTAATGCAATTTCATCACTTCAGCTGATAGTAAAGTGAGTAAGAGTCACAATCCTTTGACACTATTTTATTATAAGCAATCGGTAGGTACGAGTTTGTGGATGCAGACGAAATGATTGCAATTGGAGGCAGTTGACAGCCATCAAAATAGTGCCACCTCTTTATGACACAATGTATCTTGAATGTAGACTGGAAAGCCACTTAAGAATGTCAAAGCAGTAGAAGAAATAGTGGCCATGGGAAAGCCTAGTCATGAGTAAGAATAATGCCTCCAAGTCTGAAATGGTAGCATGGCTAATGTTGCGATGAACGATTACAAGCCATTAATTGTCTTGATAACAGACAAACAACAAAGTAAGCATTACACATTCAAGTGAGAGAGTAAATTTAGTGAGGACTCATGCGAAGGATGTCGATGATTTTCGGTAGTCCTAGTCACAGATACACATTTATAGTGTGTTTAAAACGCTTTGCTGAAACATAGCTACATGATGCGCTTTGTACAGATCCTGATAAATACGAGCTACATAAGGTGGAAGTTGTCACGCAGAGTTGGCAAAATGACTCAACCGTATTCCCAAATTCTAGTGTTGTAGGGAACTAGGCAACTTTTAAGGAACGATGTCTTTCACTGCGAGGAAGGATGCGATTCGTCCATTGTAATCGGCGTAGTAAGTGATGCTCATATCTGGCCCAGAACAGGCGATAGTCTACTCACATCTCTTAATGACGCTGGCTCATTTATATTAGCACGAATGCAGTTTGGAGGTAGTCAAAACCAAATGAGAAAGTTGCTGTGCCCATGCGAAGTCGCTTTGTTCCTACTGGCAATAAAATTATTGTTAAAGTGAACTTCTCATCCGAGTGGTAAATTTGTATTTTTAGTACAAGAGCTTGACAGAAGAATGAATGGAAAATAAAGGGTTGGGCGAAAAAACTTTGACCTCATATTTAGCTGGGTGGAGAAAGGCCTTTTTTCATTACCTGCACAAAATCTGGCGTCTGCCTGTCTTGGTCCTAAATTAACACATACGCAGCCTCTGTTCTATGCATGAGTGATATTGGTCAAAATATGGAACTGTATATGATGGGAAGAAGAAACGATTCGCAGCCTCAAATTGTACTTCGCAAGCAAGGCCAGGTGCCAGTAGAGCACCAGTTGTCTTTCACAATGACACCATCAACCACTCACACTGCTATTTATGCACAGACGTGCATGGAAGTTGTTGGACGTGCAACAGAGTAAATGTAACAAGATGTTTGCCCAGGTTACTGGCACAAGCGTGGTTGTTGGGTCAAAAGGAATCGCGATATATAGCGGCTTAAAAACAAGCTCTCGTGATTCTCAACTATGCAGTTCTGCGACCATGCTAAGATTGGTTAGCATTTGAGTTGTTTGAAAAGTGGGTGTTCGACTCGGTTAAAACAATCGGTCTTCGTAATTATTATGCATTCACCTGCTGGTATCACATGCAAAGACGAAGTTTTATCTTTTGTCTCGATTAGCTGAATAGTAGAAGATGCACGCAGTCGAACGTCAGGGACTTCGTCACGTACAAGCAAATTCTAAATGATAGGTCGTGAGATATGTAAAGGGTTAGGCCCTATTGATGGCGGCCACTATGGTAAATCACTTTGACTATCACTCCTAAATTTAAGCGCGAGTAAACCGCATCCATGTAGGTGGTGTGGCATGCGAAAAATGTGTGGATGCAAGTACACTTTGGCATAAGCTTGATTTTATCCAGTAGATGGCAACTTCACAGACTTTTATACCTTTCTCGCTACCAGCCAAACACATGGGACAAAAAGTGTTGGCAATTCATTTTTCCATTAAATAATCACTTTAGAGCATCTAGGGTAAATCATGTCGTAAAGATGTTGCTTCATCAACCCCTTCGCCTTGTGATGCGATATTTGCGTCAACCGCAAGTGTTTTCGTTTATTACACATTTGATGGTAGCTGCATTCCTTTTGAACACTGGTCATTAGCAAGCATTAATCAATATCTTTAAGTGTGTTTATACCTTCTTTCTTCTTGTCATTGTTGCATTTTCCAAACTCCTATATTTGTTTGCTAAATTTCAATTCCTCTGCATCATCTAACAATAATCATTCACACTGCAGCTATTCAACTGATTTTAGTTTTTTTCTACAGCAGAGAGTTCAATGCTGTCCTCTGGCATTCCTGTTCCAAAGCCTATTCAACTTCCATGCCATATTTACGAGGTCTGCTTTTGATTAACTGCATTGGCTTTGCTGTCTCTTCCCATCAGCGTAGCATTTTAACATTCCTAGGATCGTCACCCTCCTTGCCTTTAGGGAGAATATTTTCCATTCTGACATTCAAGACATTTCTGATTTGACAATTCTACCGTCTACTTCTATCATGACGTTAATTAAACAACTTCACTATGTTGCAGGAAAAGTCCCATCAACTAGAGAGAGGCTACCCTGCTCTGACAACATGACGGTTGAAGGTCCAACAGACTAAAGTAACACTGAGTGAAGATAAGATAGAAAGGACTGAAGGCACATTGGCAGAAGTTGTTTAAAGCCATTCAGCTATGTAACCTTCTACCGCGACCTCCATCTCATTAGGCCATTTCGTTCAACATGTCATTCAATCCCATACACTTGCCCAATAGTGGCACTAATGCTTCCATTTAAAGGCACCGCTTAGTGATAGCACTTTAGGCCGCCCTGCGGAGTAGAAGGTATTACAGGCTCACTCGAACTTTGTGCAGCCTTCTCGTCTTCTTGGCATACATGCCCACACAATAGTGATTGGAAGCATCTCGTCTTCTATTTCCTAAACACGAACCTTCCTTTTCGCACCCGCCTACTCACCCACATAATCACCTACAGGTTAAGCATTCTGCACCATTCAGAGCTATTCTCAAGCCTGGGTGGTGGTGGTTCGCCCTTTTAATATTTCACTACACATTTACCAGTGGAATTAGGATCATGTAGAAGCTGCATTTTAAAGTGCACTCATCACCTGCGCTAAAAACTGCAATCCAACAAAATAAAAACAATTCCCCCATGCCTGAGTGGTGGTGGTTCGCCCTTTTAACATTTCACTACACATTTACCAGTGGAATTAGGACAATGCAGAAGCTGCATTTTAAAGTGCACTCATCACCTGCGCTAAAAACTGCAATCCAATAAAATAAAACATTTCCACTAAAAAGGAAGCAAAATATACCGCACCTGTAACTTTATCATACGAATGGGCTGCGGCTGCGCAACAGAACATCTTCATCATCAATTCATGCATACCTATTGCACTTCTTTAAGCATCAGCTTTTTCTTCTCGTACTCGAGTAGAGCACATATACATGCATTTAACAATTTAACAGCCCGTTCCATGAAGGTATAACGGCGGGGCAAATAAGTGGACCCATCACTAAAATCCGTCATCTAACAAACCACCGACGCATTATATAGTCTCCTTCGCCCTGTCCAGCACCGTTTTCCGTACAATTCTCGGTAAGGGTACTGCGTCGTCAGTCTCTTCATCACCATGGTGAAAGCCAACTCCGCTTAGAATGGGGCGATGCGTTAGCCATCACACGTGTCCATGACCAGTGGAGGAAATGCTGGCCTAAAAGCGAAAAGTCAAACTCCTGTCAACGGTGCGACATAACAATAACTATTATGACAGAATAATTGAGCGTTGACATGGCTACCAGTCTAAAATCTACTGTCACATTGCAAGCATGCCAAGATATGCCCAACGACTTTTCTCAGACAGTGAAAGTACACTCAGTACCATCAACTGGCAGATGACCGCTAAACAACACACACACGCATACATAAACCCTATAATCAAGCAATCTTTTGCGGCATAAGCTGCATGGGTAAGAATCTGCAGAAGCAACTAATGCATGAAGTCATTGAACGCTCCCTGTTTCCCTAGCAAATTAATCACACTCGGGCAATAAGTCATCCCACTCACTGCGGCATTCACACAGGCAAGCGTCATCGAATTCACCTTTTCGGACAAATTACCCATGCGTGGATGCACGGCGATAACTTGCGTCTCAATCCTTAAGCATTAGACAAGCGATTATCGAATATGACAACGAGTCGTACAGGGAATCGTGCTTGTATATCAAAGTCTTGTAGTACAACCACAATCAAAAATGCCCCACACCTGCTTCGTATCGACTCAATCTCATGCCATGGTGGAAAAGACGACTATATCTAAGTGCCTTATGTTAAACTAGACTGAAAAACTAAAAATTGCAAAAGTAGAGCAACATCCGACTTAATCTTCACAACACCTTTGATTTGACCTCGCGTGGCACACACCACACCCAGCCGTTCATAGGCCCACCAGGCACAAAGCCACGTTGCTTACTTGCAGGGTGAATGATTAGGCCACACACAGCAAAGGAACCTTCGGCAGACTCGATAGGTCGCATAATTGCGACCCCACAGCTGTCCACGGCAACGACAACGACGAGTTCAAAGGCGCTTATTGCAGTCTCAGTGGCTTCCTTGCAACTTCCAACTTTGCCAGCGATGGGAGTTGTTGGCAGCCTGATAGGTCTGTGATGTTGTTGAAAAGCGTCCCATGAAAAGCATCGGAGAAGGTGGTAGGAACGATGCAAGTATTAGTCAGCAATACTGCTCACCATCAAAATCAGCCACAATCCTTGCAAGGCTGTCGAAATCAATATGAAATTCCGTGTTGACTAGCTTGACGTGCAAGCTAGTCAACATCGAAGGAGGATTTGACACTCGGTGCTGTTCACTAATGACTTCATGGCTAGTGCAATTGATTTCAAAAATTACTCCCATCATACTTTGCTTAATAGGTCTTACACATTTCAACGACAAATTAAACTTCACCCGATATAATCTCCAATTTTAGAGCAATCTACAACAACTCAAATCAATCCCTTCCACAAGTGTTTAGTTTAATGAACAAAAGCGAGTGTTGTCAATAGATAACAAAACATGTCCAACCCTCCTTCGTGCGTCTCACTCAATAAAAAACTTTGCTCTTACAGATACACATTCCAAAGTCATTATCTGCATGTACATGACTACGACTTGATAAGCTTTGTGCAGTAAAAATTGATGAACTGAAAATGCGTAAAAAACCATATGTATGCAGTGAAAAATATAAGTTGATAGCAACAGAAAGCACATACGCCTCGGACCGCAGGGGCAGACAAGCACTAAGTTCACCAAAAGGGACTGCACTAGATATCAGCAAAAGATGTGACTGGTCTCCTCACTTTCTCTATTTCCGTACTGACAGTCCAGCAATCATTTCGANAAAGCCACGTTGCTTACTTGCAGGGTGAATGATTAGGCCACACACAGCAAAGGAATCTTCGGCAGACTCGATAGGTTGCATAATTGCAACCCCACAGCTGTCTACGGCAACGACAACGACGAGTTCAAAGGCGCTTATTGCAGTCTCAGTGGCTTCCTTGCAACTTCCAACTTTGCCAGCGATGGGAGTTGTTGGCAGCCTGATAGGTCTGTGATGTTGTTGAAAAGCGTCCCATGAAAAGCATCGGAGAAGGTGGTAGGAACGATGCAAGTATTAGTCAGCAATACTGCTCACCATCAAAATCAGCCACAATCCTTGCAAGGCTGTCGAAATCAATATGAAATTCCGTGTTGACTAGCTTGACGTGCAAGCTAGTCAACATCGAAGGAGGATTTGACACTCGGTGCTGTTCACTAATGACTTCATGGCTAGTGCAATTGATTTCAAAAATTACTCCCATCATACTTTGCTTAATAGGTCTTACACATTTCAACGACAAATTAAACTTCACCCGATATAATCTCCAATTTTAGAGCAATCTACAACAACTCAAATAAATCCCTTCCACAAGTGTTTAGTTTAATGAACAAAAGCGAGTGTTGTCAATAGATAACAAAACATGTCCAACCCTCCCTCATGCGTCTCACTCAATAAAAAGCTTTGCTCTTGCAGATGCACACTCCAAAGTCATTATCTGCATGTGCATGTCTACGACTTGATAAGCTTTGTGCAGTAAAAATTGATGAACTGAAAATGCGTAAAAAACCATATGTATGCAGTGAAAAATATAAGTTGATAGCAACAGAAAGCACATACGCCTCGGACCGCAGGGGCAGACAAGCACTAAGTTCACCAAAAGGGACTGCACTAGATCTCAGCAAAAGATGTGACTGGTCTCCTCACTTTCTCTATTTCCGTACTGACAGTCCAGCAATCATTTCGAACGGGGCAGTAAGCTTTCCTGTCATGTCAGATCTAATCTCACACTAGTCTCGTCATTTTAGGTAGCGTCCATATAATTATACAGTGATTTTGCCAAATGAGGTAAAACCTGTCGGGATGCCATTAAGCATGCCGATATTGTCCACGACATGATCGCCACCGCAGGACCAGGGAGCATTGGGCCTTTAAGCGGTTGGCAAGATCCTGACCTCCCAAGACTAGCCTCAGTAACACAAGCTGAGACAAATAAAACGAAAGGGACTGTGATTTCCTAGTTTCTGCTCTTTGTAGATTAAGCCGCCCGATATTTGCCTCTGGCCAAAGGTTAATGCAGAAATTAGTGGAGAATAAGTGTATTTTTGGATACATGGGCTTGGATTGGACACAGCAAAACTTTAAATGCTAGCGAATTTTGTGCAATTTTAAAAGACACCTAATGGTAGAGACAGTGAACTTGGGGACGTAAAATTACAAATCCATGTATTCACCGATGATTGGATGGTAGGAGAAAAAGCCACTCTAGCATCAAGTGTAAATTACATGAACAATCCCTGGTATTGTGCCTATAATTCATAAGTACACCTAATGATTTACAGTCCACAGATCATATTGTGCGATTCATGATTCAACCATGGGAGGATGGCCAATTGGTCACTAAGAACAATGTAAGTGGAATGCATTTTGTTTGTTCAGTTTCTCGCGAGCGCCTATTTCGTTAGGTGCAAACAGGCAGTTGTCTGTGAGTCTGGTCAGGGCTGCGCCTTCAATTGCTTCAAATTATGGATCGCTCAGGAGGAATCTTGGAAGCCATTTATCCTGATCAGGCAAAAGGCTTGTTCTAAGGCCATATTGATAATGGGTGGCTGATTTGCAGCTGCTAAACCTTAGGAATGATCAGTTGGTTACAATTTGATGCCACTGTTATGCAGCGATGTCGTGCCTGTTTAGCAGTGCCAAGAAAAGCTCACTAAGTACCTGGCTGAGGAGAATGCCGATATCAGGAAAGCGTTTAATGCCATGGGTGGTAGACCTAATAACATTACCTCCAAATCGTGATTGTCGCAAGTGTGGCAATTCGAGTTTTTTATTGTAGCTAAGTTTCTTATCTACGCCGTATGGTTGAAGGCTTCCGTATGGGTATAATCCAACAGTTTTGTCCATCATTTAAGCAGAAACTTCACAATCACCACAGACTAGTCCATGCATTTACGCCCCATTATCACCACCTTGTAAGTTTATTTATTGAGCCTTGGCTGTTTTGGAGTTCGACCTATTAGCTGGACACTTGTAAAAGGCTATTAGTTTACTTGGCGTGGCCAGATTTATCATTATAATAGCACCCATCACCTTAAATGTCAATCGTTTTTAAAGTCATGGCTTTACTTGTTGGTCACATTTATTTGTTTACAGTATGTCTGCATGGGCAAACTAAATTATACTGCTGCGTCTTATCTGCTGTAGATGGTTTAGATTCGTCGCATGCAAGTGTTGTTGAAGTGCTGTACGAGACCAAATACCCACTTATGCACTAGTATCATCTTATTTAATCATTAGCATATAACGCAGTGGAACAAAGTATTGGTTCGCAGCATCATGGGTCGTGTCCTAATGCACAAGATCTTTCTTTGAGTTTCGCTTTAGTGACCACTGTACGGATCAGCTTTGCAATTAGTTGCTTCCGATTCTAGTGCCAACGCACTTAATCTCACCTCGCCTCACCTGACTGCTTCCTGCCTTCTCAGCTCTGATGGCGATTCCTTGTAATAACTTCCCTCGCTCCTACCTCTACCGCTAATTACAGATGACTCCTCATCATTTACGCAGAAGCACAATGTTGGAAGGGCGCAGCATTCAATCACGAATCAGAATGTCTCTGTAAAGCCACGCGTGGTCCTTGTTGTTGCATTGATGGTGAATAATCACGCGGCTTCCTTATCCAATAATTTTCGTGATTTAAATTGCATTCGATGTCTGAAAATTAGGTAAATCACTTCGTTGAGCCAATGTCGTGGTTAAAATATAAATTAATTAGAATTACAAGCATTTAATGGTAGAAATATACCTTCGCCTTTGGTTTGCTATTTTTGTTAAGTTCTACAGATTTTCACCCACCAGAAGCGCTTTTAGCTAATAGTGCTCTGCTTAGGCCGACAACTTTCAGGGATCAAAATTTCCTAATAAGCTGCTGAGTCATAATGCTGAACGCATTGAAAACACCTATGATGAATATTCCCAAAATCATAAATGAACTTAGTGCAATCTAATAGTATATTCGCTTTGATAATCACAATACATGCTTAATTCGCGGATTTCCTGTTCGATGAAGCAATTGGATCGTCGTTTGGCGATATAGTAATTGGGTTAGATAAGCCGCATGCTTAGCTTGTAGCCTTATTCTGTAAAAGTTTGGTTTTAGCTGGTTAAATGGAGGAAAGTTTTATTGCCTCTCATCTGTGAACAATAGGAGTAGGCTTAAACGTATTCAAGGGAGAAGTTCTGTAGCATAGCTGGCAAATATTTAACAATAAGCGTTAAAGTGAAAAATCCTGCCTTTCCAAAACCGTATCGTTCATCAAGCCCTCCTACTTGGATATGCTCAAGCATCACTTTGTGAAAATAGTTGCTCTTTTATCCACACTACACTCTAATGATAGATTCCAACTATGGTGTGCTATTTCGCAGACCTTCCTGGAGGAAGGATCCAAGTTTTTACGTAGCCCATTAAATTGTCAATCAGGTCACACTTCACTGACCTCCAACTTATCTTTCTGTCTGCCGCAGAGCCCCACGTTCTACTGTGCTGCCTTCGCAGCATGCGGATTTTGTAGGTCTTATTATTCCGTGTACTATGCTAGTCGCGATTCTAATTGTGTGACGGACAAAAAATGTGGGGTCGCAGCATTCCAATGGGCAGCATGGATCACAAGTAGATTTGCGTCTCTGCAATGTCAGGGCAAATCTTCCAAGTGAATGCTATACTCTGGGCACAAACGCTAGCGTCACATTAATTCGAAAGGCAAAACTAGCAGGAACGAATCACAAAGTCATGCGTGTTTACTCGACTACGTTGATATCGTATTCAGTAGATCTAACAATGAATGAGCCGATGTCGGCCCGCAGTGCTTGCCATGTCACCGCATAGAAATTTTTAGTTACAAGAGCAATATTGCTGCATTGCAAAGTAATGAAGTCCAGCGCTAACAAGCCTATATGAAGTTAAGCTTAGTTTAGTGTGCTTACATCTGCTTTGCAAGTGTTACTTGCAACATACAATAGACTTAACAATGTGAAGCATTTTTGAATAGTGACCTTTACATTAAAGAACCGATAATGCTAATTCGAGTGGAAAGGGTAGCGCGAGAATCCCTTATGAGCGGAAAAATAACAGCCCTTCAAACGGCTGTGGAGTGGCCGGTGAACCAGAAAGTTGGTCCAGTGAAGAACTGAACGGATGGATGGTAAAGGACTTGAAAAGTAGAGGCACATGCTAGTTAATTGACAAATAGTCGTATGGCGGATAGGTTTGCAGCTGATCAAACAAGGTTGCCGATAATCGACCAGCGATTTTAACGCCAACATGCTCTATGGAATAAGAATGAATAATTTTACATAGAAATGAACTTCGTGTGTTTTCTTCGCAAGTTTGATCATGACTGCCCATTTTGGCGAAATGGTTCTAGCCCTCCCACATTAACATTATGATGAAATTCGAAATAAAACAACTATAGCGGATGCAATTAATCGAAATGCTGCATTAAAGGGCCCATTATAAATCATAAACGCCATCTATGTAATTGTCCTTGCGCGGTAGGTGTACGTTTTACAACGGCAAAAGATACCACCAGTGGATTGGAAAATCATAGTCACAGGCTCATTTCCCACGTCACCAGTTTTGACATCTAATGCACATTGTTTCAGCGTTTTTTGACAAAGGAACCTACTCGTAGACATGTTGCAGATTCTCCTTGCACTTCAAGCCCCCTGCTCCAGTGAGAGCAGGGACTTTGCATTTGATTGTGCTGTTAGGCTAGTAGAAGTTAGGTAAAAAGCAGAAGAAGAACTAAAATTGAGACGGGCAACGACACTCTGTACGAGCCACAAGTGAGGTGCTTATGGTATGAAAACTTCCCACTTGTTACCTAATGTGACATACAGTCATTGACTAATATAATTCATAATTGATGCTTCGATATCCTGGAATCCATCTTCTCCCTTGCCGTTACACAAGGCTTTTTCCTGCATTTTAAGACACCAAGTTGTAGCATAGATTAGCGCAGTGGCTCGCCAGAAGCAGAAATAACTTTTGTCTCCTCTCCCTTAGCGGCAAATGCCAGAAAAGTGAGCCTGCCAACTGTTAAGTAAACAGATGGTAGCTTTGTCTTCTCTTTCAACACCAGAAAATATCATTTTTCTTTGGTTGCCCTTCCGTCAGCATTCACCTACCGCCACATAAAAGGGAATGGGGACAAGTTGGAAGAAGACAATAAGGATTCCACTCTTGTATGGTCCGCAAGCTTTGTTTGACCTTGGCTTCACACCATGCCAAGATAAACTTCAAAAAACAGCCGGTGACTGAAGCGCTACCACTAAAGATGGGTTAGCTGGACGATGGTAGCCCACTCTCCTCCTCATAAGCTCTCATTAGTCACACCCAGTGATCACTTGTACCCACGGTAGCATGATTAACACTTTTTAGTCTACATTCCTGTTACTCTATCTACAGGTGCATAATGCTGTCAATGCTTGGAAGGGAGAGCGTAAGAAAATGTGGGTGCTCTCAAAATAGAATAGCGTGTTTTCAAACCATAAATCGAAATGAGAATGCACTCGGGACATTTATGGCAACAAAAGAATAAGTGAATTAAATGTTTATGCTAAAATTGAACCCCTTACATTTTACGCCTTCAACCATGACGATTCTGAGCGTCTGATTGGAGGACGTTTTTGCCATTATTGCCCGTAATTCAGTCCTAATATTAAGACCATGCTGCAAGAGCATTGAAAGTTCAATGGCATGGAGGGAACAGTCGCAATAAGCTGGTGAGCCTATTTCTTCTCTTAGAAGTCTTGCATGTTCTTTGTTCAGTAGGTGACGATAACGAAAGATGAAAATGAGTCACGACACAAAGTTACATTTTGTGAAGCGATGCGTACTAATAGCCAATGCAGTAGCGAGAGGTGAAATCATTATTTTCATGGATAACTCCCTAAGCACCAACTGCGCTACTTTCAAAGGAAACAGCTTTATATGGTTTATTGCCCACCTGATTATAATGCAATCAATCCTTTTCAACCGCCTCGCGAAGACTGGAAAGATGAAAATTTGCAATCAAATATCATCCGTTCAAAATGTTTTCGATGCATCCACCAACTTCTAAAAGGGGCAGTGGCTGCGAGTGGGAAAGCAGAGTTGCGCAGGCATGTTCGTCAACCCGATTCCACTTGCTCATGTACGCATGCTGATCTTTTGAGAAGAGAGCCGACTTTCGCCCCAGAATAGCCATGCTAATACTCGCTTTGCCAGCAAAGCTAGGGTATTCACATATTGTCCGACGTACTTCTTCAAGGTGGGTAGTTACCTTAGCCTCGTGTGCTTCCGCCCTGAAGAAAAGCATTTGTAAATTTAATAGAGGACAGAACAATTTAGGTCACTGCATCACCAAACAACTAAAAAAATCATGTGCTCATGTAAGCCACCTAAATTGGGTAAAAGTGCTTGCCGGGGACCTAAATAGTTCAACTTACCTCTGGTTCCATATCCGCAGTTCTGACTGGCACTGATGGCATTGAGTAATATAAGAAGATCAAACTGAAGTAGGTATTTACAACTCACTCATCGCTGCCACTTAGACAAGCAGTAATTAGTCGATTGATGACTCACAGCAGAGAAGTCGTCAGATCCAGCGGACCTGCATTTGCATTAAGATCGCGTAAACTTTGAGGTTTAGCTGGTAACCACAAAGCTCAATCATCATCCACGTCCATGGTGCCAAGAAATTCACACGATCCCACATGTCCTCTATTAAGATCATTTCTAGTCAAAATAAACTTCGGTGCCACGCAGACAGTAAAGTCCCTTTTTGACAGCGGATACGGCAGGTCCCCGGGGGAACTGAGACTTTGTTGCGCTGTTGCAAACTGTGGCTGGCAACCTTTCTTGCTAACCAATTGCAAGCTAGCCGACATCAAACGTTGCAAACACTATTTCAATGGGGAGAACCCACCTCTCAGAAATGGCAGGGCCTTATGTTGACATATAATGTGGTGGAGCTGATGGACCAAATACGGTCTAAGTTAACATACGGTGACTTAGAAATTCCGAGGCATTATTCTACATTTAGCGATATCATGAGCGGATAGCGCCAAACAACTTTTGAAGTTGCCATAGCAAACGAACATGTTCCCCTTCAGCAAAATTCATCAACAGTAGAAACCACTTAGCTTGGAAGTTAATGCTCAAACCTCAGAGATCGTGATAGAGTCATACGAGAAGCTATGCCACAAATAATAGCAATAGTAACATTGCTTCTCCTGAATATTTTAACTTTCACACACGACAAGTTATACTGATAACAAGTTGTTTGGCTACAGCAGTTTTTAGAAGATTACATACACCCATAGATCGAACCATAGCAACGCGAATTGAACAGTGCATTCAAACAATGCATGCATGGCAAAAATTAAATGGTTGTCTTGCTAATTTCACAGAACATGTTAATTTGCTCAAAGGAATAAAGCTACCTAATGAAGGAATGCCATATGATCTGATGACTAGCACAAGCACTCTGAGTTACATCTTGTTGGTGGAACCAAAATATTGCCCTTTTTCGCGTCTTCGCCTGTACCACACGCCTTTCCTTTTAACCACCACTTTCTAGCGATGGAGTACATTGCGCTGTTGGTAGAAGAATAGGAATATGGCAAAAATCAAATGGTTGTCTTGCTAATTTCACAGAACATGTTAATTTGCTCAAAGGAATAAAGCTACCTAATGAAGGAATGCCATATGATCTGATGACTAGCACAAGCACTCTGAGTTACATCTTGTTGGTGGAACCAAAATATTGCCCTTTTTCGCGTCTTCGCCTGTACCACACGCCTTTCCTTTTAACCACCACTTTCTAGCGATGGAGTACATTGCGCTGTTGGTAGAAGAATAGGAAGATGAGGGCAAATGAAGATGCTGGATTGAGTGAGGTTCCATGTCTCGAATGGGAGGGCACAACATCCACTCTTCTTCTCCCGTGCAGATCCCAATTCGAATAAATCTTTAAAAGTTGATAGCATAAATGAAGACGTATCACCTGTTTGACCTTTGATTCGCTACAGTCCGAACATTCGCATCAAAATCCGCGTGTGTAGATGAACGGCATCCTACACCCAACCTGAAAGCTTTTAAGGTGTTTTTTGCGCTGTGAAGCAGATGGAAATGAATTACAATCACGTCGCTCGACCGTATTAGCTTTACAATCCTAACTGGACATTTATGGTGACTGGATGCTTGCATCTGCTGCAGAGGCCTATCACTCTACTGCAGGCCATTTAATTTCAAGGTGGTCCACAGCTTAGCAACGAATTTCTCCTAAATTATTTTTACATACCGTGCAAATTCTGGACTTCTTACGCGTTCACCACATCACTCTATGCAAAATCAAGTCTTGCCACATTCCTTGTTAGTGTTCAATAAGGCGCTTTTTAGTCTAAATTTTCGAATTCCACCTCTCATCCTTGCCTTACAATCAAGTCATAAATTGTTAGTAGAAGTAAATGCACATGGATGTTTAGAAGAAGCTGTTATTCACCTAACGCTTCCCCACATTTCAGTGGGCACAGAACCATATGTACGCCGAGCTAGTCTCTTTGCAAAAAAGTCAGCATGGTTTGAAGAAGAAGGAGTCTCATATCGTAGTGGATGGAGTCGGCAATTTCGATTTTGCAACTCAGGGACCGAAGGTGTCTCTATGCATTAAGGGTCAGATTCGCAAACACAATGGTTCCTAACTGATGAGGCTTTTAGGAGGTGCACAGCGCTTATGCCAAACCAAACATTCGCAAGCCACTAATGATCAGTGGGCCACTACCGCAAACCTGAGACTTTAATTAATTCAAGTGTTTCCCTCCCACTTGTTTGCGTGTCCTCCCAACTCGGCTACTGAAGCATAGTCAGTAGTAGTGCACATCACGTATGCATCTACTGCAAAGGACGCAGTATTTGTGCCATAGACGGTAAGTTTGCTTGGTCTACCATGCTCTGTATAAAGGTGCAGAAATGAGAATATTTGTCGTGACTGCTAGCGGATTCCGGACCTGTGTTTCTGACGAGCAACTAAGAGGTGTGTTAAATGTGTACCTATTCAAAGGAGCCTTGTTGCCTCAGTTAGAGCAGTCACTGCATTCACCATCTCCTTCCAATTGTTTTCGCAATCTCTACCTTCCCATTCTTTAGCAAACACATCGCTACCTTTCCCTCTTCCTCTGTCCAACTCTCTTTCCAATTTGTGGGGGAGAGCGTATTGCCTAACGCATTATAGATGGCAGTTATAGCGGCAGAGAATGTGTTTGTCATTAAGCTACAACAAGTGAAGCATGGTTGAAAGGGTATTGATCAGCGGAGAGAAGTAGCGGCGCGTTCACTAGCATGTACGACTAGACAATGTTAATCCTAGACGCTTGGTGGATGCGAGTGAGTCTGATGGCCGACTGTACCTTCTGGCAGACCCTACGTGTGCAGTCGTTTCCATCACGAAGCTCTTCCTCTCCCGTCTATCGTGCCACACTCACCTGCAGCGGAAGGTGTAATTATGAGAGTTCTATAAGCAAGTTTTTGTCCGAATAATCAAGTCAAACCCATGCTTGCAAAGTCTTGAAATGGGATGCGGTTGGGAGAGTGAGCCAGTGTTAGGACGAATTAAGCGCTGTTTTTTACCCACTGCATTTTACTGCAAGAAAAACACGGAGAAAGTGAAAATAATAGCACGAAATCAAACCCACTTTCGGCCTGTCTGTCCAACAGTCAGCTTTCAAATGATGTTATAGTTGATGGGGTTAGATGAATGCTCCTCATCTGTCATGTCTGCATTCCTTTCCTTGAGGTTGAGCAAAGACAAGATGCTCCTTAACGTCTTCACGACAGCCACTTACACAAACCTCATCAACCAATGGAAGAGCGTGTCAGGTCATTCACACTTGCCTGATCGGTGCTCATGGCTAAAAGTGAGCTCGATGGACCATATCTTCGCTTCGCCGTGGTTATAAAATGGTAACAGGGTTATTATGAACGGGCCTCAGAGATCGTGTTATATAAAGTGCATTCTAAAGCACTATTCTAATAGCAAATGTTGCAACTTTGAGTTAGAAGTCATGCGCAGTCTACTTTGTGAGGACTGGAAGAGAAAATGTCGAAATCAACATATTACGATTACGCGTAGATGATTTCTTATAAGCGGATAGGTGAGACCGATGTTATTGTGGGTGCGGCAGTCCACTGTCATCGCCTAGCAGCCAGTTGGCTATTCAGATCCCAATTGGCTACCCTTTTAGACCGATTTCTGAAATGACTGCTTATGAGTATCCTCTGCATCTTTTGACTGGCTCATTCCACCAACTTTGGTGGAATTGGGCCTCGCAAAACGCCTCGACCATATAGTCAATCAGATGGAAGGAGTGAATGCAGTAAAACTAGGGCTGTAAGTCAGCTGTGATATCCATCCCACAGACACTAGCAGATCTCGAAGTCCAGCTGTTGACGTGCTTACGCTATTCGATTCAGATCTTTGTAACAGTGCGGACTTAGGCGTCCCTAAAGTGGCACTAGCTTGTTACTTTCCAACTACACGCAGTTTGTTGTACGTGTCAGTGAATGACCTCTCGCATTCACTCTCGCCTCTATCAAGTTAGGTAGCCTCTGATTTTCTACAATCGTGGTGGCTTCCCATTTAAGATCACCTCATTGCTTGATAGCTCTTCCCCCAACATTCCCAGGGTGTTCAATTGAGGGCTCTGTTTCGAAGGCAGGCACGGCCAGTCAAACACCAGAAAGCATGTCGTATTGTCGCCGGCGATTGCACAACCTCTTGCGCTCACCACCTCATCTTCGTCCCCTTCCTTAACTGCAAGCAATCATCTGTCCTCCCTGATTCTAAATGATCGTGGTCAGAAGTGGAGTAGTTTCCTAACGTCCAGGGGTAATCTGACTATCAAAATGGAGTCCCTCTATCTCACACCTCCTCAACACTGTCCATTCAACATGTTGGACATGTAGCCCTCTTTTGTCATTAAATCAGAACTTTGGCCATGTTAACATAGCCATAGGTATGTTGACTTGCTGAGAGACAGATGAATCTGCTCTGATCAATATGCACTCAGTGTTTGGCGTGGCATAACCGGCTGTCTGTCCGATTCTTATCTTTTTTGACGAGGGTCGTTGGAGTCGAATCGTTGCAATAATGGGTTCGCGACCGACCTTATCAGTGCTATCAGAGGCCAGGTTGCAAGCGCCTATGTGAACAACTGCACGGGTTCGATTTGCGGTCGGTTGTTTGGGTAAGGCTGTTGGAATGAGGAGAACAGAGTCATATATTGCTTTCCCTGGGTGATAGGGATGCCACGTAGTACCTGACTAGTAAGTGTGAAACCCAGATCTCACCCAACCGTCTGCCTTTAATTGACTTCCGCGCGATGACACTGGCGTGCAGACCAGCGGTCAGCCAGCCAACAGAAGCGCATTAAAGGTGGTCTTAAAGACAACGAAAGTGAAGGAAAGACTTGTAGTGGGACAGCTGCTGTTGCAGACTTCCCTCTGTTGAGTAAAATGCCGTTCCTTATGAGGTGAATCGCGGTTTGATTCAATGTACCCTGACTTTCCCACCTATTCCTCCAAAAGAAAAGGTGGCAATTTCTATTGATTGGTAAAATTTTTCATCTTCGTTGCAAGCCTCACTCAAGACACGTGGTAGATGAGCCCTGAGCAGCCATAGGGGGTCACAAACACTCGCCATTGTGCGGAGAGCATGCGTGCACGCATGACCTAATTGGCTCTAATCCCCCACTCGCGCCACATGCTGACGCGACTTCTGTGCGCCGGCTCTACAGCACTCATGCCTTCCAATTCATTTGATGGTCAATGAAGAGGGTTGGATTTCATCCTAATGAAATTGACCAGGATTCATGTTATGATTACCATCCAAAGTGCATCAGCATTGTCAATGACTATGATGGCGAGTGGTCAAAGTATAGGGGCATTTCAAATGTATTCTGTGTAGCTGTTAAATGAGTGATGCCTTACTGCAACTCACCGAAGTGGTACCTCACGCACAGCCCCCAATTCATGAAGGAATCCCTCTCTCCGTTGCATCAGATACTTTTGCATTCCTCAACTTTAAGGCTTTTCTTCTAGACTATTCGTTTTTCTCCGCCTACAAACACATACCTCCTTTTTAATCTCCTTAATTGGTTTCCACCTCCAACATCTGGCGCGAGGTGCCCGCAACGAATTGCTGGTTTAACAGTCAAGTCATGGTTCTAAGACATCACTGCACACACCAGTTATTTCCGCATTAGGCTTCAGCTAGCAAACACGGTTTGCAATTCTCCTTTAATGGCTAAGCAAACAGGGCTGCTTACTCTCTCAAAAATGCCCTTTCTCTTGTGTACCCCGACCTCTCCTCAATTCATCGGTTTATTTGTACATTTTTCTAAACCAACGACAGCCCAATTTCGTTTGGATGGTACGTTGAGCACCAGTGCTATAGTGGAAGTGTTGCAAGCGATTCCTCTGGTCCTCGGCCACAATTCAAGATGCGTTTTCTTTCCCTCTCTTCTTTTTCACTCATGTTTGCTATTCCATTTAGTGGCCTGCAATCCATTCGGCAGATGTCATCTCCACAAAACTGTTTCGTGACACCGAATTCAAGGACGGCAGAACACATGGCTAGAAAATGCATATTCGTCGTTGAAATTTGGTTGGAAGTCATCTGCATGGACTTAATGCCTCGTCACATTGCCAATGAACACAGTCAGTTATCATGACGCGAGTGACGCTGGGTAGAGCTGCAAGGAAAATCATTTTTACGAATTGCTCGCACCACTCATCGAAATCCACGTGCAGCCGAAAAGATATCGAAGTGCAACGCACTCTTCCCCTTCGTAATTTTAGCGGGCTTGAGTTTAAGACATCTGATCTTCCAGTAACGGATAGAGAGGAGACAGTTGTGCATCAGCCGCTCATTCTAAGCCTGCTGACCTTAAGCGGTAGCCGATCTAGTACAATGGATGGTGATCCCTAAGAGTAGGCTGTCGTTTGTCCACTCAACGTGGATTTGATTTACTCTGTGGAAGTGGCTGTGCATTGCTGGCCGATGGTGGTTGATTGAGGCCACTTCCGTATTTCCGTACTACGGTAATTCCCGTAGGCGAATAACTTAAACACTAGAGTTTAAAGCATGTAACTTTCGGTTTTGACAGCCCAGCCTACCGAAACGAGAAGCAAATCACGCAGCTGAGTTATGGATAAGTTGGGGAGAAAGTGGGTTATGAGGACGTGTAAAACGTGTTTCATGCTGTGTGTCTGGGTTTGGTTTACACTTCTGGTGGATAAACGCGGAATTATGGAGGATTGTGGTGTTTGTTCTCCTGACACTTAGGCTGGCTCCAATTCGTGAATGTTTTGGATAGGGGTGAACTCAAACTGAGCAGCTTTGAGCTGCTTGTTGTTAATGAAATCGGTGTCTAACTGAGAGAACGGTTATGTGACATGTTTGTGGAGTTGATTTTGACGTTCCGAACGAGCACTTTCGTTAGCACAATAGGGATTTTGGGAGGTGAATTGACCTGTAGACCTTATAAGTAACATGCAGCATACGTTCATCTTTGATAATCATCGCCTCCAACCAATTGCATGAGTTGGGTGTCGTCATCGTTTATGCATGTGATGCATCGCCTTAGGTGAACGCCTACCTCCACAACGGTGAAAGGGAGGACGCATATTGCACTGTTGAATGAAGAATAGGAAGAGGAGGACAACTGACGATGCTGGAGTGATCGAGCGTCTCAAATGGGAAGGTGCAACATCCAATCCCTTCCTTTCAAACGTAAGCACATCTGCCTTCTGTGGCAATACAATTGAATGTCGATAGCACGACTGAAAATGAATCGACAATCTTACCTTTGATTGGCTACAATCCAAACATCAAAACCAATGCCTACTCGCGATAGAGATTTGCGCCTTACACCCAACCTGAAAGCTTTTAATGTTTTATCCGAGCTTCGAAGCTGATGGAGGTAAATTGCGATCACATTGTTCGACCGTACCGGCTTTAGAATGCTAGCCGACCTTTCATGCTGACTGGGTGATTTCATTTGCTGTGGAGGCCCATCACTCAACCGCAGGCCGTTTATGTCCCGCTCTACAACTCGAAACGCATACGAACTCTGCAATTCGCGTGCCTCCGGAACATTCCATTCTATCAACTTCTACCTTCACGTGCAGCTCTCCAAGAGATAATCTTTTAATTGACGCCAATTCTTACTTATTTATTTTTATTAAAATTAAAGAGATCATAGCGGCTGTCATTGACATATACCGCCAGAACATCAAAACAGTGAGAACGGCAAAACACTGAGAGCATAGCCATTCTACGAAAGACAGCCAATATCAGCTCTCAGAGGCTTCGTAGAGAAGTTTGATAACTCGCTTCATCAGCTCCGAACACCTTTTACTTTCCTCATTTCCAACAACCTGCCTTATGTCTGTTTCGGCATCAAGCTCATTTTCTAATAACTGAGCCAACGATTTGAATTGGTGCTTTTGCGTTGCCAGTACATAAGCACCTTGCCGTGCAGGGGCTTGCTGCGGCGGCGGTACCGTTTGCTGGGGACCCTGTTGCGAGTGCATACTCTTAGCATTTCCGTAGCCTTCACTAAGACTGCTGTCCCACGAGCTGGCTGATGGCACGCTTCCCTCCACGGCACCAACCTTCGGCTCCGTTACCGACGCCCCTACGTCGGAAACCATCCCACCGCCCCTCCTTGTTTTGTAACGGTGATTCTGGAACCATATCTTCACCTAAAAAAGAAGTCAAAAAATGTGACGAGGTTCAGCCACTCACTCACAGACACTTGATCACTACACACTAATAGCTGTCTATTAAACAAGTCCGCTTAGCATTTTAATGCTTGGCAAACCTGCGTCCCCGTCAAGTTTATGCGACGCGCCAGCTCTTCGCGTTTAGACGGAGTGATGTAGTTTTTCTTTTTAAAGCACTTGAGCAATTCACTAATTTGGTACGGGTTAAAGAGGACTCTCCGTCTGCCTTGTCTTTGTGCCTCAGATAGAACCTGGTTTGCCTGAGGCTGTCCCACGTGCACCGGCTTGAGGATGGATGCTGCATTGCGCATAGATAAGACGGCGACGAGTTGTTGAAGGAACGAGTAGCCTGGAAACGCGAGGGCATTTGCTGGAAGTTGTTGACACGTGCATGGCGGTAAGACCGGCTGCTGTACTTAAGGCTGTAGCAGCTGCTGACGTAACTTTGATGAATTGCTTAGTTCAAGTGAATTAGATGCTGGGAAGATCGGCAACGTGGTGGTGGTTTGAGGTTGGACTGCGCTTCCACCTTGCTTTGGATGCAAAGACAAGTCGATGCAGAATGTCTGTTCTGGCACAGGCTGTGGGGTGCTAGTCGATCGAGGACTGCGTGGAGAAAGTACAGGCAATTCCTCCGAGATATCCGGTTTGTTAAAAGTAGCCTCATTCATTTCCAGCTGTTTTGGCGGCGAAGCATGCAATTGCGTTTGTTTGCCTCCATCTTTTTTCTGTGGCGAAAACATAAGGAGGGGATTGGATCTTGAAAGCACTGGAGGCTTAGCCAGAGCAGAGACTATCTCTTCAGTCTCATTTGGCGTAGGAGGTGTTGCTTGCTGAACTTGCTGCTGCAAGCCTGGTAACAAAGCTAATAGGGCTAATTGTTGAGGACTCAGATTTGTCCCTCCGTCGGATACAACCGGGCGTTCCTCACTTGATTCACCTGCAAAACAAAACGACTGGAATAAGAACATGTGCATCTGCATGCAACTAGATACTATCTCCGCATCTTGTTGGGTCGAGGGCTTATTCATGTCGAATGTGCTACTTTGAGTATCGCATTGGGTCCCGATTGACCTCAACCCTGTTAGCTCGACTAGGTGTCAATGCATGGTTGCGGAACGGCTTCGCGATGTCACCGATGAGAAGCATTATAAAAAGTTCGTAAGTAAAATTAACGAGTGCGGAGGATTGATGTAGAGCTTCCTCTACCGTGTGATCAAACTTCTTGGAAACTAGGGCTGGTAACTTTGCAATTGTGTCTTGTTCCTGTGCAACGTAGAAAAGGGAGAAATGAAAATCGCTACACTTTGTGATTTTCCTGCTAAAAAATTACCAAAGTTTTGCAAACTATCCTGCAATAAAAATTTGTACGGCTGAAGGAGAGAGTTGAAATGTGCTGGAAGAGAATGCCCTTTTCAAGAGACAATAAAAACCCTTGTGGAAGAACCAAAGCTATGTACCTCAATAAATTAGGCTGAAATATGCTTAGATTTTAAACATCAAAATTAATTCAAGACATATTTCTACCCATTTGTTCTGTTTTTGTGTGGGAAGTTTCAAAACAAAAGAGCAATGTTAAGGGTCAGACCAATAATATTTGAGCAGATTTAATAGCGACAATTGTTTGGAAGGGCCGAGTGACACGATTTTGTTTTGGTTTTGTCCGGACGACGCTGCATTATGACGCATAATGGTTGTGCTTTGGTTCTCCCCACTTATACTCATCACCCGACTGGTGAAATCACTTAGTCCCTGTCCTCCCGATGGAAGTCGCCTTAAAGTCGCAAGGAAAGGAGGTTGATGGGTGGGTCGTAAGCAGATGCACCCATCAAAGAATGGGCTGTAACGTTGTGAATTAATTAAGTTGTCACCAGAACGAGTTAAATGATTTTGTTGGTTACATGTGAACTCAAATCGAATCGGCCTTTCACGGTGCTGGAGTCTTGTGGAGTTTTCCATAAATTCTTTTTTCTGAAGTGTCGAAGATCCATCGTTAGATAGGGCCAGGTGGATAACTTTCTAAAAAACCCGTCTTCTAGCAATGCCGATGCATTGGTGAGTCACATTTTAGGCAATTTACTGTGATCAACCTTCTTGAAAACTAGGGCTGGTAACTTTGCAATTGCGTTTTGTTCCCGTGCAATGTAGAAAAGGGAGAAAGGAAAATCGCTACACTTTGTGATTTTCCTGCTGAAAAATTACCAAAGTTTTGCAAACTATCCTGCAATAAAAATTTGTATGGCTGAAGGGGAGAGTTGGAATGTGCTGGAAGAGAATGCCCCTTTCAAGAGATAATAAAAACTTTTGTGGGAGAACCAAAGCTACGTACCTCAATAAATTAGGCTGAATTGTACTTAGATTTTGAGCTTCAATATTAACTCAAAACATATTTCTATCCATTTGTTCTGTTTTTGTGTAGGGAGTTTCAAAACAAAAGAGCAGCTCCTCACTCTCAACCAGTTACTGTGCGCACCAACATTTATTACGGTGGAAAATGGAATTTTAATGGTAAATCCTAAACAGGGGAAATCGTAAATGATTTGAACGGGACAGAAAACCAGTGTACTTGTGAATAGCGTTAGCTTTGAGATGTACACAATCATCTCAACACAGACAGAGGCAAATGCAAAAATAAGAACATTTTCTTCACTAACTAAATCTCATTTCGACGAGGAGCAGGTTTAAGTGCATTATGGGATCAATTTGGGGCAATCCCCAAATCGAACTCAAGGCCACGCTGGTGTTCGATCGTGGATGTCTAGATTGGGAGGAGCTCCTTTCTCTGTCT